>JAGFPH010015966.1:8441-20187 GCA_018207615.1 Philaenus spumarius
ATGTGACTACTGTTTACTTTGTATATTCGAATTTTGTATCATTACAACAAACGCTCTTGACAGATTCATTGGAAAACAAAAATTTAAAGACCGGTATCTTTCAAGCAGCAAGAATGTGTCACAATGCTTGGTCACATTCAATGCTATTTGTGGCTCGAATTACACGGAACCTCGGATTATCGAGACTCGAATTACTGGGACTCTACTGTAACTCCTAGTAATATACTTGCGAAATCGTATGATTAATTATAAGTTTTGTTTTAGATGATCAAGAAAAATCCCACTCGGTCCAAAACCAAAAACTAGCATTTTACGAACCAAGACCATGTCCGAAATGCAATAAAATGTACAGGGATGCAGCGACTCTGCGCACACATACATCAATAATGCATGAAATACTACCTCAAAGAATATCCTGTTCATGTGGTGCAACGTTCCTGACTAAATATGATATGTATACACATCGGAAAAGAGGCCATAAATAAATGTTATAGAATGTATTGTTTGATGACTTAGTGTTCTTGAATTCCAATACATGTTATTCTATTCGAATGTATTTAAATCAACTAAATTGTACATGTTTCTTCAGTATTCAAAAATAATATATGTTAAATAAAGTATATTTTATTATATGTATATTTCTTTATGTGTTTTATTTCGCTGAATATTATAAAATCCATTTCCTAATGCCCCATGCTAACCAGTAAATACAATGTGTGCTATATATTTGTGTGTAATATAGGGCGAGTTAACTTAAATTCTCTTTTAACCCAGAAAGGGTCGCACCGTTTCATTTCCTACCACTTCTCAGTTGGAGATATGAGAGTTTGGTACCTGTCTGAAAACGCCTAATTGATTATAATAAATTGCATGCTTTGATTTTTCAAATTAATTTTTCACAACTTTGACATTTTATTAGCACAACATGTTTGGAAGAAGTTAATTTTGTTTAGTATGTTTTGATTTTAATTAAGTAATTTAGTTTTGCATTACTAGTTAAATCTGTTTTTCATGTATGAATATAGACAAAGAACCGATTGGTTCTATAGCTTTCGTAACATTTATTTTTGTACTACCGGTACGTGTTTTTTAATTACATAATTTACATTAAATTTATTTCATATATTTGGAAATACTTAACATGTTAAAGTTTAAATAAAAATCTCTTTATGTCTATGTTTTTATGAACCTGGTCTAATATAAGGAAAATATTTATTGCCATGATTTTGAGTTTGTGTTGTTTATTATTTTTTTTACAAAACAAAGGGAAAATATATGGAATTTTATAAATTGCTTGTAATAAAACGAATGCAGAGATAATAGAAAAAATATATATTAAAATTTTTATATATTATGTGGATAATATACTTGCTCAGTAGGCCTATATATAGTTACTTAAGTGAAAATAAGATTATTACAAAAAGGCATTGTTTTCAGGAAAATAAACGTAATATTACTGTGATTTTTCAGGTTTTGCAAATGAAGCTAGCAATCAATCAATAATTGAAAGTAAATGTATTGATTTTGGTAAGTCATTTAATACTATAGTTTTAGTAACATGATAATACAATTGAAAGATAGAGAGACAACTGGAATTGTGTATTAATTATTTAAACTGTTGTCGAATTAGGTAGTACAGTAGTGCCAAACTAGGCCTAATCACACATGAAAAATTATGGCCTAGCGATAACATAGTTGTGTACGAGTGTAAATTAATTCTATATAGACTATAGATCATGAATTGCACACAGGGGCTCTGTAAGGCAGTTGTCTATTTATACAGTGACTAGATAGAGACAGTGTGGCCATATGAAAGCAGCCGCCATGTTTTTCCTAAAAGTAATGTTAATAATCTGCCATGAAGTAAGCCTATAATGTAATTTATGTTCAAAATATTTATAAAACCTTTTGTTTTATTTCATAAAGACCTCGTAAACAACTTTTAAAATTTTGGAAAGTAGGTAGTTAGAAAGCAGATAAGTTGTTTAAAATGAAATAACCTATAAACAATAATGATTTAGCCTACTATCACATTTTTTACTAGCCTATGCTGATAATTGAGTAGCCTACTGACGTTAATTACAAACTAAACAAAGCGAAAATAAAACAACGAATAGGCCTAAATCAAAATGCAAAATTATTATCCTGTTGTTAATTAGCTTTTTCTATTTGAATATTTAAATTTTACAAATTAAATATTTTCAAAGTTAGGCTACACTTTCTGATTTTTACAACATGCATTTATTTCCATTAGATTTTTTAAAAAATAAGTGAAGCAATTAAAACTTTCCTAACTAACTCATTTATTTCAATTGAAAGCTAATAATAAAATTAATGACTAACAACAATTTAATATCGAAATTACAATTCTTTGATTTTGAGGTTAGGCAATTCAAGATTTTCAAGTTTAAGTTATTCAAAGCAAAAAAACAGGTTTCATTATTAATTTCCCTCATTATTTCAGTTAGGCCTACTTATTAAGGGTCGGCCATGTTGGCTGATACTCCATAAGACCAATGTTAAATTAAAATCCAAATTTTTCCTTTATTTTTGATCGGAAAATTATAAACGATATGTCATTTTAAAGCTATCTACTTATATAAAGCTAGACGGTAACACTGATTCATTGACAATAATTATTTGGCACTTCCCGTAATCGTACCCCCCTCGACCTCATACTTGAATTAAAGCTCTCGACGAGAAACTCTTGGGAAAATTGCCATAATTTAATATTTTTAAATTTAGGAAGCACCTTTTGGGCGGGAAGGATTTTTCAGATTTTTTTAATTTCTTCATTTTCCCACTTTGAGCGCGTTTTGTAAGAAAACGGTAAGAGATAGCAAAAAATGTTAAATACAAAAGTTGTAGAAAATTTTATTTCAGATTAACGATTTTTCATCAGATTTAAGATACAATCATCCATTTAGCCACAATTCATCCGAGAAGGGAAGCTCCGCCCAACGTTCTTAAAGCTAGCCGATTTCACTGATTCACTGACATTAATTATTAGGCACTTCCCGTAATCTTACCCCCCTCGACCTCATACTTGAATTAAAGCTCTCGACGAGAAAATTTTGGGAAAATTGCCAGAATTTAACATTTTTTAATTTTGAAAGCACCTTTTGGGCGGGAACAATTTTTTCGATTTTTTTAATTTCTTAATTTTCCCACTTTGAGCGCATTTAGCAAGAAAGCGGTAAGAGATAGCAAAAAATGTTAAATGCAAAAGTTGTAGAAAATTTAATTTCAGACTGACGATTTTTCATCAGATTTAAGATCCAATCATCCATTTAGCCACTATTCATCCGAGAAAGGAGGCTCCGCCCAAAGTCCTTAAAGCTAGACGATTTCACTGATTCACTGACATTAATTATTAGGCACTTCCCGTAATCGTACCCCCCTTGACCTCATACTTGAATTAAAGCTCTCGACGAGAAACTTTTGGGAAAATTGTCAGAATTTAACATTTTTTAATTTTGAAAGCACCTTTTGGGCGGGAACGATTTTTTCGATTTTTTAAATTTCTTAATTTTCCCACTTTGAGCGCATTTAGCAAGAAAGCGGTAAGAGATAGCAAAAAATGTTAATTACAAAAGTTGTAGAAAATTTAATTTCAGACTAACGATTTTCCATCAGATTTAAGATACAATCATCCATTTAGCCACTATTCATCCGAGAAGGGAGGCTCCGCCCAAAGTCCTTAAAGCTATACGATTTCACTGATTCACTGCCATTAATTATTAGGCACTTCCCGTAATCGGAACCCCATCAACCTTATACTTGAATTAAAGCTCTCGACGAGAAACTCTTGGGAAAATTGCCAGAGTTCAACATTTTTTAATTTTGGAAACACCTTTTGGGCGGAAACGATTTTTTCGATCAACTATGTACAAACGATCCAAAGATTAACTAGATTCTTTAGCGAATTCTCCAACTGCGAGCGAAGCGAAGCAGCCATCTGAGGCCGAAGGCCGAGGCGGGGTTGGGACGCGAAGCGTCCAGGGGCAGAGCCCCTAGTGGTCAATATGCATGCAAATGGCTTTTTAAAAACTAAGAAAAATATTTTGTTTAATATTTATTAACAATTTAAAACATTGATTTTTAATATTTTTTATGTTGTCACTATTAATTATAGCGAAAAATTACCAAGCCATTCGGATGAAGAATTTTGTCCCCAAGAGTTTGTTATTTAAAAAAAAAACGCTATTTGAATAATTGCGGGTTTTAAATGGATTTAGGATGAGCAATGTCCGCGTAACCTACCGCCGCTATAGGGAGTCGCAGGTTGCTTTCTGTTTTACTAGAGCCGACCCTTAATGTGATTCTTGTGTTAGATTGTTCCTTCACCAAGACTAAAAGAAAGAAAAAATAACGATGACAATTTAATTTGAAAACTATGAACAAACTAGGGCTAACACGAACGAAATTATAGGCTAGGTTTGGGCCAAAAACAGTTCTTAAAATTGAGAATTGAGTAATACTAATATTTATTGCATTTATCTTTCTATTGATAAAAAGGATTAGCCTATGTTATGAACTTTTTAAAATTTTGTAAATAAAAGACTTTTGGCATGTAGAGTACTTACTTTTGAAATATGCGAGCTGAAACGATTCCGTAGAGTGGCGGGAGTAGCCTATTTATTCTGCTGTCATTTCCTTATTAATATGGTCCAATATCACATACTTCAACACAAATCGCTTTAAAATACCTATTACGTTTATGTAAAAGTAAAAATTAACAAATATCTGTTAAAAAATCGGTAACGTCACTTGTACACTAAGTAAACGTGAATGAATGTAATGTAAACAGATACGAATTTAGGAAAAACATGGCTGCCGACATCTCGACCAATAGGAAACAAGACCTCACTTGGCCACACTGTCTCTTATCTAGTCACTAGGATCTATTTTCTGTAATTTTTATTGATTCCACAATTTTATAAAACCCATTAGATTGGAAATGTGCGTTTCATACACAAAATTCACTAGTAAAAGTTAGTTTTCTTTTAAAAACAATATAGGCGTATATTTTGAAAAATATAAATAGAAAATTTAGTTTAGTTAGGCAATATCCAGCCTAAGTCATTTTGTCAACTTAAGTTTTTTATTGAAAAAGATCAAAATATAAGAAACGTATTTAACAATTCAATCATGGATAGTTATTTATTTTTGATATAAAAATTATAAATTTATTAGTATTAAATAAAATGATGACGATATCAATCACATAATTTTCTCAATACATAGGCTAGGTACTAACTGTATACTCACTACCGTATTTATTTATTATGATAATTATAGTCAAATACTTACAAAGACAAAACCGAAGTATTTTGATAACTCACAATAATTATTAATTATTACAAGATATACTATAAATATATATTTTTAAGAAAAGATTAAGTTATAATTCTATAAATAAATAAAATACATATAAGTATGTATGTAAAATTAAATGGTTATTTATAGAAAAATTATTAATTTCATTGTTTATTACAATAAATTATTAATTAAAGAGTCAGTCCTTGGTTGCTATGGCAACATGAAAAACAAGTTAATTCAGAGGTTGTTGTTTATAGGCTGAAAACTCTTGGTAAACTTCATACATACTACTAAACGTAAACAAATGGAGGAAGAGTTCAACAATTTTCTTGTGAAAGTGAATGAAATAGGTAAGAAAATAAGGTAGTTATAAAATAACAGAAACTGCTATTAAGTTTAAATTAAACAAAAATTTGTTTTAGGTTAGTGAGAGAACACTGTTTTGATACTAACCACTCTAAGTTCCTAATTCAGTTAGTATTAATAATTTAATTTGATAATTATTAATAAACATGCCATACCATACCCTACTTTAAAATATTTCAATATGTCATAAAAACACAATTATTTCACGACTGAATTTGTATTAATGAAATAGTACCTTCTGTAACTTCCACTGTTTAATCTTTTAGTTCTATGTTGCCTTATCAACATGTACCTTTTATACATGTATTTTGTGTTGCCTGATGTCCAGCTGCAGAAACATAGATTAATGCCGGTACTTTTTGTTTTATTTGTATACAGGTTGCTTTCAAGTTAAATTTTGTTGTCAATGTCTTAAATATAATAATTATTCAACTTGAAAAATGAAATAAAAACCTTACTGTTTTTCATAGTATTAATGAATCTTCTTGATCATTGCGACAAATGAAAACCAAGCATAAGTTAGTTCTTCTTAATTACCTTTAGTTATATTAATTTACAAACCAATAACACATTATCAATAAGCAAAAGAAAATGTATTTACGGGTGATTAAAAATATTTTCTAAATCATTAATTTATCCTAAACTGTTTATTTATTATAAGCTAAATTGAACTATAATACAGTGGAGTTGCGATGTAACGAATTTCAAGGCACCAGGCAAAACATTCGTTGTACCGGAATATTCTTAAAATTGAGGTTCGTTATATTGAGGTTAAGTTCGGCAAATATTCGTTACAGAGGGGTTCCCCAAAGGTGAATGGTAAACTCCTATATAACGAATATCTCAGAGTACAACCTCTACATTACGAATTGTTTTCAACTGTAGGCCCTACGTCTTCATATAAAAATGTATTTAGGTAAATAAAAAGGGTAAAAATACAGATACAGTGTACTATGTACAGTAAAAATTTATTACTCCCCAATAGGCTAAAATATTAAATTTACAGTACATACATAAACGTAAGATATGTAACGTAAGTTTACGTTCATAAGATACCAAAACTTATTTAAACATGAATTTAAAATCTACAGTTTAGATCAAAACTTTACGTTAAAGTACTGTACTAGGCCAATTCAGCATTAACAGGGCTACTTGTATTAGGAGTTAAAGAAATCAATAATTTTGGACTGTTTACCTGTGGTTATAGTTTTACCGTATCTAAAGCAACATCCAATTCAGTGATGGAATTAACAACACTATCACTCAAAGCACTTTTTTTTGGAAGAACACTTTAGCACTGATATCGCTTTTTGGCCATCCTTTGATGTAGGGTCAGGTTGGTCATCGTCTTCCTCCTCCTCTTCTTCGCCATCGCCATCTGTAACTGGGTCTCCAGTAACTGAAGCCAGTATCTCATCTTCAGTGAGCTCGCCACACACCGCAAGTTCGTCGTCGAAGTTAACAAATTCTCCAAACTCCATTTCAATGTTAAGTGCTTCTCTTACTCTCGGCCAGCTTCTTTCAACGGTAGAAACAGATTGTGGTTGGGCTTCTAGGTCGTCGTCGTTTTCTTCTTGGTCCGGTTCATTCTCTTTAAACCCACTTTTCTTAAAACAGTTTGCAATCGTTTGGGGGGTTACATTGTTCCATGCTTTCGTCACCATCCACATTGCGTCCAATACATTAATTTTGGTAGGAGTCTGAAGTTCCATGTCATTTAGAAACTGACAAACAACCTCTCTTCGGTAGTTAGTTTTAAAGTGTTTTATTATACCTTGATCGAGAGGTTGAAGTTTTGAAGTTGTGTTAGGTGGCAAGAAGAGGACTATGATATTCGATAGATTTGGAATGTCCCCATGCGTCGAGCAATTGTCAATGAATAACAGTATCTTTTTCTTTTTCTTTATTTCATTTCCTTATTTGTTTCTTTCAGCCAGTCACTGAATATTTCCCCGTTCATCCAAACTTTTTTATTTGCAGTGTAGTCGGTAGGGTAGCTTGTCATATTTTTAAAGCATCTTGGTTTGGTTGACTTCCCAATAACCAATGGTTTCAGTTTCGTTGTCCCAGACCAGTTAGCACCAAAGACTGTTAAATGTTCTTTGCTATTTTTCCCTCCGTTACAGGGATCCCCTTTAAATGTCAAAGTTTTATCCGGAAGACACTTAAAATAAAGGCCGGTTTCGTCAGTGTTGAAGATATTGTCTTGATGGTAATCTTGTGTTAAGCTTGCAAGTTTGTCTTTCCATTCCTCACACACAGTGTCCTCCACAGCTGCGGCTTCACCACACACCTTTTTGAAGCTTATTTCGTGCCTTTTCTTGAATCGACTCAGCCAGCCGTTACTAGCGCGGAAGCCATCGTGACCTAATTGTTGAGCTTTTTCTTGAAGTACAGAACCTCCTATTGGTAAGTTTTTATCGCGGCACTGTTTCAACCACTTCACCACAGCCTCTTCGACATCCTGGAGCTCACCTTTCTTCGCCTTCTTGCACAGTTTCGGAAGTCCGAACTCATCCGCATACTTGTCTCTATGCTTAATTATCGTAGCCAAAGTAGTGGGTGTAATGTTAAACTCCTTCGCGATATCCGCTTTTTTCCTTTTCGGATTGTCATCAACCACTTTAATTTCTTTACGCTTAAATTCTACAGTATGGCTCTGTCTTGAACTTTTCCCCACACAAACTTTTGAATAAATAAAGCACACAGCACAACCACGGTACGCGTTAGCTCAACTCGACAGACTGCACTGACTGAACGGCTGTGGGGAGGGGGTGGGAAGTAGACGCTGGTGTTTTCATGTCGCGACAAGCGTCTGAGTCACTACATAGCTTCTGTACAGCGTGGGAAATACGTTACTTAGAGGTTACGTTCGTTATGTAGGGGTTTCGTATTTGGGATATTTGTAATTTAGGGGTTTTTAAGCTCTCCACTAAAATCACAAAAAAATACGTTATACCGAAGCTAAACTCAGTAAAACTTCGTAAAAAAGGGGTGTTTTTAGCATGGAGTGTTACTACGGATGTTTGAAGGGGATTTTAAAAAATTCGTTAACTCGGGGAATTCGTTATATCGGAGTTCGTTATATGGGGACTCCACTGTACTGTATAGTATTCATTTTGTTTAGAGGTCAATTTTTGTTTAATCCTTTTTGAACATCCCAATATTTGGGATGGATAACTTGCTGCTTAAAAATCAAATCTTTGTTATATTACCTTTTAATTAATTTGTAATCATGAAGCTTTTCTTTTTTGAGTTTTATCAATAAACAATTAATTCTGTATTAGTAATTTTTACTAAATAAATTTAAAAAATGTTAGGTGTCAAACTATCTAACAGTGACATGATTGACTTTATACGAAACTAAAATCGGTTTATTGTAAGCATGTTTAGCAACACTTGTTGTGTTAACAGGCTATAATCAGGGTGTTTGAATAAATACACCCATGAAGCCAGTGTATTTAGATCAAAAATCTAGAACACGAAAGTATGTTTTAGAAAACACTTTTGCAAAAGCGTTGGGCGGCAGTGAATAAAAGGTCCCATTGCCTTTTTGCAGCCAGGCACTAAAACCCATGCATAAAAGAACTCTAAAATATGTAAAACAGTTGAGAATGTTCCCAATTTCTATCTAGTCAATAGCAAAAGAATGTGTGAGCTCTGTACATACTACTGACAACTTACATTCTTCAATGAATGAGTCAACACAAAAGATATACTGGAAGATGGTTATATTCTTCACAAGTTATACTGTTTATTTATTTTGTTGTTTTATTTCATTGTATGGTATTAATTTAGAAAGGCATTTTTTTCAAAAAAGCTTTCTAATATTACACAATATTTTGAAAACTTATTTGCTAAAAACATCTAAAGTTTTATTATATCCTTTCGTATTGATTTATTTATTAGTAAATGGTTACAAATACACCTTGTATGTCTTAGAAAATCAGGTTTTTAGTGCTACATGTTACACTGACTGCTTCTTCAGACTGACACTCTGCAACATAAAACATTTAACAACACACACACAACATAACACAACATGGAAAAATGTTAAAATTTTATTTTGTTCATTTGTACACCTGTTATATTTCATATTTGTTATAAAAACGGTCTGTAAATAGCCACATGTTGTCCCAGCTGGTTCTGAGCTGGTACTTGCCTCTCAGTACTACTTACTCATGGTTGCTAAGATATAAATAATTTATAAGCATTTATTTAAACTTGTCTATATATAGATTTCTTTTTAAAATACTTTTATTTTACTTTATACAGGATAAGTACTCATGCTATTTGGAAGAATTATTAATCACAGAATAAATATAGGGAAAGTGTAATTTTCCAGTAAATGACAAATTAAGAATATTTCTACAATATTGTGAAACAAAAATATGTAAAAATAGCTGATGAATTAGATTGAGGTTATTAAAAATGTCAAAATTCAAATAATAATCTTATTTTTTAAACCTAAAGTCATCTATACCAAAAAACATTTTATTGAACATCAAGCCATCTAAAGTTGCTCCAATTACTTTTTAATTAATGCTTTTTATAAGTATTTTATTATTTATTATTATTAAAAACTATTATTATGAACTCAAACAGTTATCCTTTAACATTTTCTAATATTCTTTACAACATATTAAATAAACTTTATGATATAGAAATAGGGTTATTGAAATTTCATTTGTATTTTTTTATAATAAATTATTGGTTTTTTTGTGTAACGTGTGAAACTTGTTTGGAAATTCAATCTAACAATTAATTATCGCAGCAGGTCTTTAGTTTACTTCCATATTCAATCTATTTAATTTTACCAGTAAACTTCTTATTTTTTATAATTTGACAAAGTCTAAGAAATAGCATTTCTAATTGAACTTTATTCTACATCAAATTTGTCTGAAAATCTCATAGCTTTGTTGCATGACTTTTTTTTTTTAATAATTACAGTTAATTCAGTGCCAACAATTTACCTCATAACTAAATATTTAATTTTACAAACAAAACCCCATTATAGCAGAATTTAAGTTTAAACTTAGATTTTTTAAATTGGAAAACATCAAATTTTAGTTTCCTTGTTTATCTAAAACATATTATGATCATACTGAAATACTGAAAAAATGTGACAATTTTATTATAAATCAATCTACTTATGTTTTAATAACCAAACACCATGTTTTACTATACATATTTATGAAACATGGACCCATGCCAATTTATAACAAAATTAAAAAATGCATATTCCTACAACTTTATTGTTAAGTAAAGTCTAAGTGTAGATTTATCAAATCATAGTAGCCTAGCTAACAATTTAAAATGGTGTTATATATATTTTTTAATGTTCACAGAATAAATAACAAAAAATGATATTGTGCATTATTTATAATTACTTTATGGTGCTACAGGTTCTATAGTTAAAGGTTTGAATTCAAAAGATGAGACGAAAGCCAGTGAAGCAGCTCGGCTAGCAGACATTTACTTAAACGAGAAAAAATCCAACAGTGAGGATTTTAAAGTTGATGAAACACTTTTAAAAATCAAAACTGACAAAACTGTAATAAATCAAAAAGCATTCAACAGCCTAAACGAATCAAATGATCCAAATCAGATGTCACAAGGTAAACATAGTAGATGTTTTAATTCTTTTAAATTAAATAAGAAATAAAAGACATTTTTTAAATTTGTTTAGAAAATTTAATAACTTCAATGTAAATTATTAATATGGAAGATGCACAGAGAACAACAGATGGTATTGTAACATGCCTTATAGTTACCTACCAAAAATTAGCATTACAATAATTGAGCAAATTCTTTTTTGAGGTTTCTAAATATGATCATTTATAAGCAATATCTCAGCCACAAGGGGATTCTTTGTTACAGGATTTTCAAAAATTAAATTAATTTTTATAATATGAACGAGCATGAATAAATTCTAATTTCTATATATCGTAACAACATTTTAATACTTTAAAAATGTTTCTATTCAATTTTTAATAAGATCAAACACATTGTTAACCCTCCAAGTGGCATGGTTAAAGCTAAAATTGAAAAGCCTGTT
>JAGFPH010015967.1:0-20181 GCA_018207615.1 Philaenus spumarius
ACATTGTCAGTCAGAACATTGATGGTCTTCATCTCAGGTCTGGAGTGTCGAGGGGTCATCTTTCAGAACTTCACGGGAACATGTTTATAGAGCAATGTAACCAGTGTTCCAGGTGAGGTTAGGTTAGGTAAAGTTAGGTTGAAAATGTTGAAATACAGTAGAACAAAACATAGGTACAATGAAAAACTGAATCGTAACGACTAACGATAAACATAACCTGAAAATGTTACATAAAAATCAATGTGCATACATTAAAATAAACAATAAGATGTTTATACTGACCCGTTTCAAAATATTATACTTTTTATTCAGTTTAATGTTCATTGTTGGGTGAAAAGGTCACTATTGAATAAAAATTCGTGCAAAGTAATAAATTACCTTATTTTTGCTCAGTCATGTGACTTGATCTATCTTTTCTTTCCGAAAAGGTTGTGTAAATATAACATAATTGCCACGCTTTCCACTAGTAACAATAAACAGAACAGAACAATTTGCATAAAAACACAAACATAACTACGGATAAGAAATCAGGCGCCTATAAATTATATTGTGACGACTGTGATTGCTTCTACATCTACAACGGAGAACTTCCATGGAGCGCTTCAAAGAACATTTGCCCAAAAACAACTTATAAGCCAATAAATCGATTTATGCGTGACATTTAAATGATAGCAATCACTCATACACGGGTTTCAAAACCAGCATGACACCACTCCACATTCGAAAAAAGGGACATTTGATGAATTCATTAAAGAAATTTGAAATTTACAAAGCATTCAAACAATCACCAGACAACATACTAAATGAAAACTATATTTTCAATCTTCCTCCTTGTATAAGACGGCTTTGAAACATAATAAACTGATAAGACGAACCAAATTATCTGAAATCCTAGCCAGTTATCTGAAATTATCAGATAGTCAGTCAGACAGCCACAAGTCAGTAGTTCGTGAACCATACATCAGTGTGCACGTGACTCAACGTCATAAATAAATGTATGGGTGTATAGTGTTGTAAATGTTTTGACGACCTTTTTGAAGGGATAAACTGAGGATGGAGTTCCAACTCCAAAAAGACAGATGAAGTCACATGATGGAGCAAAATAAGGTAATCTATTACTTTGCATCAATTGTTTTTATTCAACATTAATGCCACATGATTTTGTTTTCCCGACAATTTACAAAACACACTGCACACTAAGAATCTCGACTGCGGACTCTGAAGCTTCTCTCTAAGAGTTTCAAACTTTATTTTGATAGATATCACAGTGAATAAAGATGATAGGCTAAATAAAATATAGTTTGTGGCTAACTTGTAATTTTTGAAAATTGTCTGTGTGTTATCTCAGTCGAAATAAAATTTGATAAATTCATATTTTTTATTTTTACATACAGCCATTAAACATTTAATAATGCAGTAGGCATTGTCAAAGTTCTACTACAGTTAAATAATATTTAAAACATTATAATTTGTACAAACAAGCTACACATTATACAATTAATTGATATAAAACACGTGTTTCTGGTGACAATCAGAATACAATAACAAACATACTAAGAAACTATCTTGCCCTCATTTAGCCCAAGAGACAATAGCATGAATAACTATACAAAAGAAAGCCAACAAGATTCTAAACAAGTATTGTTTACGTAGTCAATTACATAATTATTTGAAAGGTCTATTTATGCTTTTTTAAATCACTGCTGCCAGTTTGTATATGGAAACAAATGCTGTCGGTTAAGATATATCCTAAGTTGGTGTATCTTAAGGTACGTTTACACTTGTACACATGTATGAGAACTTGTGTGAGATACTTGTTGAATTAACAAATCCAGAAACATTTGCTCACTCAAAAGCTCTCACATTGTAACAATACTTTTTGTAGGTTAGGCTTTATTGTGTTGTGTACAAATCGTTAATATTTCATTTTAATCTTTTCAACTTAAAGTTAATATGTCTAATAATTGGAGTCGGGAAACAACACTGCAACTAATTGAGAAAATTAGGGCTTCTAATATATGGGATGTTAAATCCCAATGTTAAAATCAACTTGTGTGCAAGTGTAAATGCTCTAATATGATTAAACAAGTATAGTGATTTGTGTACTCAATCTTCACACTTGGTTCTCAAACATGTGTACAAGTGTAAACATAAAGTATTGAATTTTTTTACAGCTTCTCATGAGTATTCTCTCTCCTGATGTTGTACATTATTAAATACGAAACTTCTAAAAGACTACCTACTTTTATCATTACAATTGCTTTTAAAGTTTTTGATAATTTAATTGCAAATTGCAGGCAGTTTGTAAGGAACGGCGCTACGACATCAGTGGGTCAGAAGTGTTTGCAGAAACCGTGTCCGACGTCCAAGACAAACGGACGACCGTGTCGAGGTCGTATGCACGACACAATACTAGACTGGGAACACAATCTACCGGAGAAGGACTTGGGATTGGCCGACTTTCACTCATGGTAATTAAGTAACATGTAGACACTTGAGATATGTTTTTGTTTAAACTGTATTGACGCTAGAACTGGTGGGATCAGGGGCGTGGAAAATGTTTTAGCGCACCAAATTTCTCCTGAACACACTTTTTTACACTAAAAATTTCCCCAATCCACAACCCTTCTACGCAATAAAAATGGAAACAAACGAGTCATTACATCTTACGGAGCTACAAAAAAAGTGTCTTGTCATTTTTCTTAAATGTACGGTTTTTTGGTAATTTAGGTTTAAAATTTTCAAACAGTCGCTATTTTTAAACGTGTGATACAATCGCTTATTTTAATTAAAATAGATCATGTTTAGGTATAACTTCATGTCACGTTTGAACACGATCTGTCAAACTGTTCTCTAGATATAAATTATTTTGTAAAAAACACATACAGACAGACAGACGAAAAAGTAAGCACCGTAGACCCATGTTTCTATTGTGAAATATGTTTGTCTCGATCCCAGGAACATATCCACAAAAAGGGATCAGAGAGTTTGGGGACATCCTGTATATTGTAAACAAACCGATTGGGTGACTTTTCAATTCTTATCTACTTTGCCCCAAAATAATATTTCTTTCTCAATTTTTGTGGATTTTTCTTAGTCAAAATTTCCCCAGCCCAGCCTTAATTTTTCCAGAACCTTGTTCGGGCGTTCTTACATATTCTACATCTTTAGTAGAATGTATTACTTTTGGTTGCCTGGTTTTTGTAGTGCCTTTTCAAATAAACATCAACTCTTTAATAGGCCGTTTACTCAGTAAACTGAAAAAAACTCATTACTATTTGTATTTTTTTTTTAAATTTTACATTTGCTTTTCAAAATATCTCTAAATTATTATTTATTTTAGCTATCAGATACATTAAAGACACAATGGTTAACAATGGTAAATGTTTTGTCAAAACTATTATTATTAAGTGACTAAAAGTTTACCTCTAAGATAAGGTATCCGTGTGTTTCAGTGTAGCAGATCTGAGTATATGTCTGGGAACAACGATGCAGATCGTACCTAGTGGCAATCTACCTCTACACACCAAGAAATATAACAACGGAAAACTAGTCATTTGTAATTTGCAGCCGACTAAGCATGTAAGTACACTGCCTTGAAACTTAACGTCAGTTTTTACACATCTTCTTTTGTTTATCGAGTTTCCTGCCCAGACGATCTCTTGATTTCTCTTATAAACAATGTCCGCGTAATCAACGCACATCTGGTGTGTTTAAAAGTATTGAGAGAAAATTAGAATGTTTATTTTAAATAAAGGTTTTGTTTTATATTTTAAATATTTATTTATAAATATACTTTTTGCATCTATTGTAATTCACAATAAATGTATACATAGCTGTTAGAAGAAAAACAATAATTCAACCAGCTGAACCGCTGACGTGAGTTGAGCAAATTTCCAAAATTAGATTTATAGGCCTAAGTTTTAGGGTATCATCAACAATTTGGAAAATAGATTTATTCACGACGGTGCTGAATAGCTGCAAAATGCTTCGCACGCCATTCCTCATATTGGGAGCATCTTCAATACACAATGCATTGCATGCTTCGCACGCCATTCCGCATATTTTGAGTATCTTCAATACAAACTTCGCACAATATTTTGAGTATATAATATTCTTCGCACGCCAACTCCACATGGCTTTGAACCGGGTACTTTTATGGTATTTTACGTTTTGATCGATTTTGGGGGGAACCAAGCGAGCTATAAGGTCGCTTAAAAAAACAAAAATGTGCAGAATAACATCCTACATTTATGTTTTTAGAAAAAACTCTAAAAAAAATTCATTCTCGTAGGAAAAATCTCAATAAATAGTTACTTCCGGTCAAAAAATGTGATTCCGGTTATTTGATTTTTTTTGGCTAACGAACTCATCCGAGCAACATTGACAACCAATGTGTGTACCAAATTTGAACCAAATCGGACTTAAAATGCGGCCGCGAGAGTGTGAACACATATATATATATAAATATACATATACATAATATATATATATATATATACACTTTTGTATCATTATTGCGTCCACAACCGGCCAAACACCACCATGACACCATGTTTCACGGCGCAAACGCAACAACCTAGACAATAGCGAGACATTTGCATAAACGATAATTTAACCCACTTAAAATTATCCAATCGTAATAAAACTGGCACCATTGGAAAGGAAATGAATTAAACTTCAATTTTTGTATTTACAACTTTTTCGTAAAACATATATTTACATACGTAATCATCGTTTTAAAATATGTATATCGGGCTACAGCTATTTCCGCGCGCGAATCTGCATACAATTGTACTGTTATTTCCCACTTTTTAGACGTATTTCTCCGCCTACACTAATATTCCTTTGGCAATTATAACGATACCATGGGATTCGTCATGATTTTATCTTTCTGTTGGTGTCTTCCAATCAGATGTCACTGTACAATTACTGTTTCATTCAAGAGATACTGTAAACCCTTGCGATTGGACAGTCTCTGAACCAATAAACAGGCCATTTTGTCAACAGATATTGTGAAGGCTACGCCTTATCTTTTGATAGATTGATTTACACCATTTTGTAGAGCAAAGTCTGAAGTTTCGAACAGTGTCAAGTAATCCAGATATAACCGGTTTTGTGTTTGTCTAGACAGCAGTGAAAAGTGGAATTGTGGTGAGAACGCCTAGGGCGTTTGTTCCCACGCTATTCAAATGACCCGACCTACATGCACGTGTTGACTCGGGACTTTTTATTCGACTGATGTCTTTTTGTTATTCAAATAAATATAACTCAAACACTTTTGTGAACTAAGGAAAGACAAGTATACCGTTCTTTTCTTTGATTTATCCTTTACACTTTCTTATAATAATATTTCATTTTTGGTCAAAGCATATATTAGTAAATGACGTTACAATCTAGGCCTAGGTTTGTTACCAGTTGTGTACTTAAAACATAAAAACTGTTTTTTTCAAAATAAAAAATTTGAAATTGATAAATGTTTTTATACAGTTCTATTTAGAACTAAATTACGAAACTTTTTTACGCTTACTGTTTACTATTTACTCCATGTTTACTATTTTTTATGTAGGTCTAAAGTTGAACTTTTTCCTTTCGTTACTGAACATTTTTTGTTTCTTGAGCTAATAACTTTTACAATTTCAAAATAAACTAATTTTTAGTGGCATATTTGAATTCTTTGAAGTTTCTTCTACAAAAAAGCTATTGAACACATTTGGATTGGGGTTCATTTACTATTTTTGGCGAATTTTTAAAAATATGCTTACAAAACGCTAAAAACGGGCTGGCCAATTTTAGCTTTAACCAAGGCCGACTTAGGGTTAAAGCACTTTACATTTAAAGTTGCGTCTGGGTGCAATGTCGCGTCCGTATAAGGACGCAATAGTACAACCCCATGTTAAACAATTGTGTCGTGAACCAGTGTTATATTTTAAAGAGTAAGCGTGTTCTATATTTCATAAGGTTGCTCAACAAAATATCAAATCATATTTTTTAATTTTTTTTTCAGACCTAAAAACATGTTGCAAATATTTGGGTGCACTCAATAATGGTAGGAAGTTAGTAAATGATATACATTTCATAGTTCCGAGTTCTTTCGACAGAGTCGCTGCAGTCGACCTTTTTATGTTTTTCATTTATACAGAATGACTAAATTAGTGTCATATTACGTCCATAAATCTGGCAACACTGTAAAAAAAATTAAAATGTAGTTTTCTACATTGATTCTTTTATTCGTAACTTTTAGTTGTCATTTCCCATTCCTTGATTTATTGAAACCAAATATTCGAAGGAGCTACGGCCCAAAAGTACCAATTGTTTTTACTGTTTGTAAACTGTAAACAATAGCGCTTTATTTACATTTCATGACGTCTGAGTAAAGCGGAAATATTCGTTATATAGTTTGAATTTAATTTGCTTAGGGGCTACGCCCCAAATACAGATATTATTATGTAATGTTTATAAACTATAAACTGGTGATTTATTTACATTTGATGTGGTGCGTAAAGCATTAAACTTCCTAGAAAAGTCAGGCTTACTTTTGAATATGAACTACGCCCCAACTACATGTACAGTATTGTTATTTACTGTTTACAAACTGTAAAACTATATTATATTTGATGACCAGAGAGTAGAGCGATTGACTTCATGGTTCGGTACGGATCTATTATGCAAAGGGGCTACGCCCCAAATACGAGTATTGATGTTTACTGTTTATAAACTGTAAACCATTTTATAACTTTGTTTACACTAATAATAACGTAAAGCGCCCGACTTTATAATATTTTTCGGATCTATATAGCAATTGGGCTACGCCCCAAATACAGAAATTCTTATTTGCTGCATATAAAGTGTAAAACTTGTCGGTCTATTTACATGACGTCTGAGTTTATCGCTAGTTTACTTGGTATTGTTACATCTATTTTTCAATAGGGGCTACGCCCAAATACAGACATTTAGATTTTCTTTTTATAAATTGTAAACAACGTCAAATTATTTACCTATGGTAGATCCTGGGTATAGTAGCCGACATCGTGGTATGGTTTGCCATCTAACGAGCCATGGGGCTACGCCCCAAATATAGAAATTGTTATTTACTGCATATAAACTGTGAAACTTGTCACTCAATTTACATTTGATGACGCCTGAGTGTACAGGTAATCTACATGGTATGGTTCGGGTCTATTCTAGAATAGGGGCTACGTCCTAAATACAGAAATTTAGATTTTCTGATATAAATTGTAAACAACGTCAATTTATTTATCCATGGTGGATCCTGCGTATAGCGGTCGACATCTTGGTATGGTTCGGATCTATATGGCAATGGGACTACGCCCCAAATACAGAAATTGGTATTTGCTGCTTATAAAGTATAAAACTTGTCGGTCTATTTACATGATGTCTGAGTTTATCGCTAGTTTACTTGGTATTGTTCCATCTATTTTGAAATAGGGGCTACGCCTAAATACAGAAATTTAGATTTTCTTTTTATAAATTGTAAACAACGTCAAATTATTTACCTATGGTAGATCCTGGGTAAAGTAGCCGACATCGTGGTATGGTTTGCCATCTAACGAGCCATGGGGCTACACCCCAAATACTGAAATTGTTATTCACTGCATATAAACTGTGAAACTTGTCACTCAATTTACATTTGATGACGTCTGAGTGTGCAGGTAGTCTAGATGGTATGGCTCGGTTTTATTTTAGATTAGGGGCTACGCCCTAAATACATATATTTTTAATTCTGTTTATAAATTGTAAACTATGTTCCTTTATGTACATTTAGTGAATCCTCAGTATTGCGACCGACATTACAGTATGGCAAAATTTAAATTGTAATGGGGCTACGCCGAAATACTGAAATTATTATTAGCTGCTAATGAACTGTAAATCTTATAGGTCTATTTACATTTGATTAAGAGGCCGCAGGACTTGATTTAAAAACCGCCTTTTAGTTTCCAAAGTAAGCACCAGAGTCGCTCTCTACAAGTTTGTCCGTATCACTGCTTGGAGCGCTGCCTGCACAAAGTGAGGTTGCACAACCCTCGACTGTCTGCTTGACCTTCAGCCGTAATAGAAAAATATGATAGGAGGGGGAGAATGCTTACAAAATTTAGGTTCGTCCATAAGAATCGCGTAGCGTTGACATTATTATACTCTGCACAAACTGTAAGTTGGCAGTCGGGCCAGCCAGCTACCTGGGTTTGACCCGTGTAATCACCCTGCTCTCGCAGTTCCTCTACCTACTAGCATTGAAGAAACAATACTTGTTTCTTCAATGCTAGTACTGTACTTCTAATACATTCATTAACTTTTTTATCCGACTCATAATTTGTAATTCTACATATAGTATAATTTATGAGTAAGTAAACAAATAGGAGGAATGATATCAAACACGATGTGTTTTGTTTGAAAAACAATATTGTCTCATCTAATTTATTCAGCAAAAACATCAATATGTAAAATTACCCAAAAGAAATTTTGTTTATATCTGAAAATCATACCATAAATAAGTTAACTATTATTTTACAGGCCGTTTATTAAAAACTTTATCAACAGTTTAGGAAAATATGCAAAAACTTATAAATAAATACACATTGAAAATAACAACAAATATTTTACAAACTGAAGGCTGTACACTAAATTACAATAAATACTTCTTCAAGCCAAGGTAAGTAAAACATTTGTGCTAAAATAGCATTTTAATTTCTTTAATAACTTTTTAGTTTACTAAGTGGGGTGCTTACATTTAGATATAGGCTACATAGCATTCACATATAATATTAACTGATTGTTTTTTTTAAATAACACTAAAAGTTTATAGCTAAAAATTTAGATTTTTATTTCTGTTACTTTACGAATCAAAAATACAATTTCGATAAATCTCTGATAACACTATCTAAACACATGTGTACCTCTAGCACACAGGGAGTGCGGGTAGAGGCCAGGTCAAGTCACCTCACACTCTAGAGCGCAGGAGATTAGAAACGACCATATTTCTGTTCATTAGTCACCTAGTGAATAATGGATCTTTTTTAGTCGAAAAATGTTAATTATAAGTAGTATACAAATATATTTAGGTACCTAAACAATCGTTTATTATTTTCATAATATTAAAAGACCTTTGCCATTTAGTGTCCCATGGTTAAACAAAATCTCATTCGATTAAAACAGCTTTAATAAATTATATTTATAATGAATATGCGAATGTATGTTAATCATAAAGTATAATAACAATACAGTTTACGTATTTTCTTTTAATCCCAAATTTACAACAATTACAATATATTATAGAATGCTTGGTATCACTTTTCTTGTAATTATGTGTACAATTTATATTTATTAAACATTTCTAGAAAAAATTACAAATAATTCGACATCGCAGATGAACAGCTGAGTTGAGAAAATTTCAAAAATTAAGTTTATATATATGGTTTAATTTTTCAACCAACTACATATTTAGGAAATTGGTCTACTCATGACGCGACGGCCCTGAACAGCTGCCTGTGTGTACGAAATATATTGGTAAAATTTGTTTGCACCTAAGCCTCCAGCTTCGACTCACGCGTTCCTTCGTTCCACTCGCAGTGGAAAAACACGCTTTGCGAGTTTGCACCTCGACCTTGCGGCCTCGGGCTATGCTTCACTTCGCTCGCAAACTACAAATTCTGCCGTCGATATCGGATTAGAAGATGCCCAACGGTAAAATCCACCACCTGGATTTGAACCGGGTACTTTTATGGTATTTTACGTTTTGATCGATTTTGGGGGAACCAAGCGTGCTATAAAAGGTCGTGTAAAAAACAAAGGTCGTGTACAACTAACATGTGTACCGAATTTGGACTAAATCGGACTTAAAATTCGGCCCATAGAGTGCGAACACATATATATAGTACATATATATAATTTTTAATGACACCCTAAACGTGTTCTGGGGACCATGATCGGTGCTCATTTACTACTCCCGACCTTGAGTCTTTTCATAAGGGTCACTGCAATAGGTCATTTTTCCTATGGAAATTCGTTAATAAAAAAAAAAATAAAAAGTTTGATTGGGAAAGCCCATTAGGTAGTGTAGAGGAAATACGGTCGGTCCTAATCAGCTGCGTTTGTGTGTGTTGAACTTACCTGGCCTCTACCTGGACTTCCTATTGCTATAGTTACATACAAAATAATGTCTATTTCATAAAATATTTTCTTAGGCCCTACATATAATTAACATTTAATTTTTTGAAAGCCAATAGGGCGAAGCCCTGTGGCGGATTTGTTTGAGAAACAAACTTGACCGAGATTTTGGTATGAAGAAGCTATGTAACAGATTTGGGCTCTATTCATGAACGCGTAATGAAAGCCAAAGGGACAAGACTTATGCATACAGACGGACAATAAACCCCTAACCTACTCTCTGTAAATGAGTGGGCTTTATTCACTTCGTGCAGCCAATCATATCACTG
Organism: Philaenus spumarius; assembly: GCA_018207615.1. Classification (NCBI taxonomy): domain Eukaryota; kingdom Metazoa; phylum Arthropoda; class Insecta; order Hemiptera; family Aphrophoridae; genus Philaenus; species Philaenus spumarius. The sequence continues at coordinate 10,455 of JAGFPH010015967.1, forward strand.
TGACACTAGATTTTGGTTTTCATGCTTAGTTTTCGCCCTAAAAATAGAAGGTATACAGGTGATTTTTAATTTATTACTATATTAATAACTAAGGGAAACCCCTGCGTGCTTCGCGCGCCAACCCCGTTGGAACCTTCTGTACACATAATCATGTTATGTTTTCTTTATAATGAAAGGGTATTAATAATAATAACCCCAAATCTAAGACGGTAAATAATGTTAAATTAATGTTAAAATCAAATTATTTCTTATATTTTATAACAGCAGTTATAGGCCCTAATAAAGGTTAAAAGAACCAATAAGGCTCAAGTCTACGCTTTAATAAAAACCTAACCTAAAATTTAGAAATACAAAGTTTGAAATTAGCTATTAATGGAAATATTACAGCAAACAGCTGTTATCTGTTATTTTATTCAATTAGTTGCTATGGTAATAAATGTAAATACATGTGTTGATTTATTAGTCTAGGCCTAACCTAAGAATATTTTCCTACTAAATTTACAAATATTTAAATAAAAAAAATGTTTTTATTGAAATGAATTATAGCCTATGTTACTCAGGGATAGTGTAGCTTTTTATTAGTAAAACTATTTTTTCAATCGGTTCAGTACAGTTCCAGAGATTACCCCCTACATGCAAACAAAACACAAAAAACTTTACCTCTTTATAATCTTACTTATATAATTCAGTCCACCCTTAAACGTTTGGTAACCCTATTGATATCTATTTCTGAAGATCTTCCTGGCCGATTTTAGTGCTGTTTGTTTTGCATGACAGATAATGTTGTCATTACTATAAAATTTACGAAATCGATTTGGTATTTCAGGCCAAGCACTTTGAAATAAACATTTTTAGTCTCTTGAAATTTTTTCTAAAAACTCTTCCTTTTCGAGATATTAGCAACTTTATGTCGATTTATTTCAACACGTTTAGGGCCGCCATTTTGTTTTGGGTGGTCCGATTTTTATTTTTATTTAATTGTAATCACATCACAACACAACATAGAAACTTTGCCAAGAACAGAACAGCGAGGGTAGCTCGTAGCTGGCGACTGACAATCTTCTTCTTCCTTACCAAACTACGCTAGTGGCATCTGACGGACACCGGCTAAACTACTGCGGCTCTAGGCGACATTCACAATTTGTAAGGTGTTTTACAATCGATAAAAAATAATTCTTTACATGAATTAGTTCCAAATTCTTAAGTATCAAATTAACAAGTAATAAATATTCTTAAAAATGGCGTAGGTTTGAAAATTTTAGGTTTAGAAATGCAGGTTTTGTAGTTGAATGCGTTTTGTATAAAAATGCTATATTTCTTATGGGAATTCAAAATACGTATTTCATTCAAATAAAATCTGAATAAAATGTATTAAGGACAATGACTTAGGTTAAAATGAACCTATAATACTACTTAATCAAACTACTATAACAGATTTTGGAAAAAAAATTTTTTATGATTTTAATTAAGACAAATGTAAATCCACCCCATGTTAAACTGAGCAGCGGAGCCATGGGCTGCCTGGCTGAGTCCTGCCGCCTCTTAAGTCAAGTTTATCACTAGCCTTGTAACTTATGGTTACAAAAAATAATAAAATAGCTGCTTTTGCTATTCAGCCCCACGTTGGGCGCCATTTTGTAACTTACGGTTACAAAAAATAAAAAAAAAATAAATGAATGTTGTGTTAAAAAAAATGGGGTTCGGTAAAAAGTTCAAAAATTAAAAAAATATGTCTTAAATCAAAAATAAAAAACGCTATATGTGGATTATCTAATAACTACTGATATCTCTTCATCGCCTCCTTTACTTATTCACTTTAAAAAGAAAAATCGTCGCTTATATAATACTCAAAATCACCTATGTACCTCCTAGGCCCATTGCCTCACTTCTAAAATAGATCATCGCCCACCTTAACTCTCCATAACATCTTTCTCCAAGTCTCAACGTAGAACAATATTATTTTCCTCACCTTGCTTCAACTCACCTTACTATAATTCACCTTACTATAATTCACCTTATTATGATTCACCTTACCTAACTCCCATAATCTTAATAATAAAAAAATAATAATAATCATAATATTTTCGATAATCCACATATAACCTCACTTATGCTTAGTCTGCATATATTTACTTGTAATTACTAATCACTCAAAAAATATTTACTAATTAGTTTAATTTTCTTAGGGGTGGGAACCTGGCTATAAAAGTAATGGCTAAACGGACATTCGTGGCTATCTAAAGAAATTCAAGGCATTGCGGCAAGACAACAACTATTTACTCAAACATGATCATAAAATGGATATTTACAGCAATTAAGAAACATAAACATAGTGATACATATGTACAAACAAGTCAAGAAATTATTTACAATTATACAAAGTTTCCTGAACCATATCTTAAGTAATGACGCAATAGAAGTTAAATGAAGTTAGCTTTTTTATAAATTGAAAAATTTTAATACCTGCAGACTAAAATATGTCCAATGGCCATTTCTACTTACAGTTTCACTTGTTTTATTCGTCGCACTGTTCTTTACCTAGGATTTTTGTCGTAAATTCAATTCACTTCTCCAGCTTACCCCACGCTAGTCCCGCCAAAGCACATCGAAAAATTATCAGTCGAGAAACACTCAATTTCCTTGATCAATTTGATTTTCCATAATCACTCCAACTATACAGTATATCTACTTCACATTGAGACCAAACTTGTCACCATTTAATAAAGAAAATTACATTTTTCTTGCAATTACACACGCCGGCTTCATGCAGCATAAATGAACTATGTCGCCATCTTGATAAAAGTCCCTGCCACCAGTACGTTCCAATTCGTCCCAGTGAAAACCAGTACGTTCCATTACGTTCCGTATCTTTTGACATCTGTGTTCTTTCACATACACAGATTATTCCTCTCTCTCTCTTCCAATTGCTTCCATGATCACTGTACATACTATCATATTAAGTTCTCGATTCATATTAAATTGTGCTATGTACTGTTATTATATTCTTTTTTATTTATTTATTTATCAAACTGTTTATAATCTTAAATACCGCTTCACATTGTTCGCTTATAACGCACTACTTTTTGAAACAAAGTTTCTGTACAATTTTCACTTTTTACACACGCTCATATATTAATATGTTTTTTAAGTCTGCTTTTACATTACCTACTTTTACAGTCTGCTTTTATGTTTTATTATTTGTTTATAAAAGAAAGAATGATTCTACTGTAATTACTTTGCGTCATTAAGAAATGTAATTATATGAAAATTAAAATGATTAATATTATTTAGTATTGCGTCATTATTCATTTAGACCAAATCTCTGTTCCTTTAGTCACTATAGGAAACAGCTGACTCATTTCTTACTTTATTATTTTCTCTGTGACATGGACGTAAGTGTTACAGCCTACATACATAGTACGTTTCGGGTCTATTCTACAATAAGGGGTTATACTCCCCAAATTTATAAATTTAGATTTTCTGTTTATAAATTGTAAAAAAACGTCAAATTATTTACCTATGGTGGATCCTGAGTATAGTAGCCGACATCGTGGTATGGTTTGGATCTACATGGCAATGGGGCTACGCCCCAAATACAGAAATTAGTATTTGCTGCTTATAAAATGTAAAACATGTCGCTCTATTTACATTTGTTGACCTCAGAGTTTATCAATAGTTTGCATGGTATGGTTCGGTTGTATTCTACATTAGGGGGTAAGCCACAAATTTAGAAATATAAATTTTCTATGTATATATTGTATACAACTTGTCTTTATTTATCTTTGGATTAGCCTGGGTATAGTAGCCAACATCGTTGTATGGTTCGGATCTATTTAGCAAGGGGCTACGCCCCAAATACAGGAATTATTATTTGCTGCTTAAGTGTAAAACTTGTAGCTCTATTTGCATTTGATTACGTCTGAGTTTATGGCTAGTCTAGATGGTATGCCTAGGGTTTAATTTAGAATAGGGGCTACGAACCAAATACATAAATTTTTAATACTGTTTATAAATTGTAAACTATAATAGTTATACTATATCCAATAGTATATGTACAATTATTAATATAAATTAATAGAAACTTGATAATTTATAGTAAATTGTATAAGGAATCGGAATTTGTTTAACAAAATTACTTCTGATAGTTAGTTTTTAAGATATAAACGATTTCCTATAATAATGTACCCGGTTTTCGGTCCTTCGATATCATTTTTAACGGAAATCTATGATTACTAACCACTTTGACTCAAATTTTCAAGAGAAGTTCAATATATCAATACAAAGAACGTACGAAAAGTTCATAAAGATTCGTTTAGAGTTTAGAATTGCATAAGTTATTGACGTTTACGGGACAATACTGATCATTTTAGTTATTTTGATTCAAAAAAAGTACAAGGTCGTTTTTATAACTCGTTTAAAATCCGTCAAACGGTTCACGAGTTATAAACGATCTATATAAACTTTGTACCTACTTTTTTTAATAAAAATAACTAAAAATAACATACCACTAGTTCTTTTATAAATAATAAATATATCACACTTTATTTTGTTCTATCTAGGTTGTACGAGTAATGTAAATGTACAAACATGACATTTACTATAGGCGGTTAAAGATAAGAGAAAAAGGGTTCCATAATGGTAGAGTATTTGGTAGGAGTTTACCTGAATAGAACAATACATTTGAAGTTAGGCTATATTCAAAAATATGTCGGCAGAAGAAAGTTATTTACTTTAAGAATTGATGTTTTAATTTATGGCAAAGGAGTGGGCAGGTAAAACCCTTCCTTTGTTAACCCCACTTACAAATTGCTAACACTATTAATCAGAAATGATACTTCGCTTGGCCCTTGCATATGGCCAAAGAGGTACAAAGTCCACTAACAGTTTCTAATTTATTGAAGTAATATGTTTTTCGTTTTAGAAAACTATCTGCGTTTGTAATTGTATGTATTTCATAACATATAGCAAAAATAAATGTATTTTTATTTGTTTTAAGACTTAGATACTATAAAAACAAGGCGATTATGCATTTTTTTAAAGTTTCCAGCTAATAAATTATGTTTTTTTACTGAGAAAACAAAGATATTTGCTTGATTTAAAATGTGCTTTAAGGGTGTGCAATACCAGGACGGAACAGTCCCATAAAGTCCTCTTCAACATAATTTATAATTCATCGAGAATTTTGAAGATAATCTTTTGTAATTCGCATGAAATCGTCATGAAAATCTAAATTATAATTCGTAGGTTACCCAAAATTTAAATTATATATTTTTACTAAAGCTATTTGCTTATAAGCAAGACGAAAAACATGATTATCAGCCGATTCTTTTGATAGCAGTAAAACACCGGGGCGAATTTTATTAACTACTAACTTTACATTGGAGCTTTCTGTAAATTTAAATGTCCTACGTTTATGGCGAAAATCAAAAATAAGACTGGAATTATTCGCGCTCGAGCGCTTTACCATTGCAATATCATAACCAGCCATCTCAAAGGTTGGCTCCGCTCATTGGATTCAATGCTTTGACTCGAGTTGTATTGCATACCCTTAATAACGTCGACAGCTTGAAATCTAATTGAAGCTCATTTTATAATTACATTCATAAGCGTAATGGATACAAGGCCCCTTTTGAACTGAGTGGAAAATGCTCCGTTTTCTGTGCAGTAGAAATTTTGTTGTTTTACAAAATAATTCATATCTAGAGAAATGTTTGACTGATGAGACTGCATGAAGTTTAACCTAACAAAGATCTATCTCAAGAAAAATAAGAGATTATATCCAATCATGCGTTTCAAAATGACAGCTGTTTCAAAATTTCAAACCGAAATTACTCAAAATCCGTACATTTTAACAAAAAAAGTTAGGTTAAACCTCAAGCCTAGTTTAAACTCAATCAGTCAAACATTTTTCTAGGTATAAATTATTTTGTAAAAAGAAATGGTGGCTAGACATAAAATGGAGCATTTTTGGACCTATGTTTGTTGGAACTTTTCATCTTATTTTGATTTGGTGAATCACTCCCTGAATTCTTACAACCTTTTTTCTGAACATCCTGAATATAGAATAAATTTGGAATAAAACAAAAAATGTAGTCATAAATAAAACATTATATGTACACAAACAATAAGAAATAAAAAAGTATGTTTATAACGCTAAAAGTTAACAAATAAGTGTCTGAACTGTTTTAATAAACTTTTCTTAGTGAAGAATTTGTGATATTAATTTTCCAAATTCCGTTTACCTTCATAGAAATTTTCGCGTTGCTAATGAAGGTAAGTTTTTTGTACATTTATATCCAAACTTAAGTATTTGTTTTCAAATTCAATCATTTAGTATGTATTCAAAATATCTGAATGAATCAAAGTATAAATAACATAATTAGTTATGAATCAAAGATAATAATAATTCGATTTATCGTTGAATAACTATACCTTATTTGTTACTGATGAATTACCTCACTTTGTATCAAGCGATGCATAATTTTTAGTGTTTTAAAATTAAAAATTTGAAATAAATGTGCCTTACTTGGTTCCGTTTCAAGATAGTGGCTCTAAAGTTATACGATTTTGGTTTTTGTATTTTTATTCACCCTCGATGAATGGATTTATTTTCAGAAAACGCAATTGTTTACATTGGTAGGCCTAATGATATACCATTTCAAACAATGTCACTTTAAACAAAAATGTTCAAAATTTTTAAAAATTAAATGATATTAGACATATATTAAATGCAACAGATTTAACTGTCCCTAAATATAAATGACCAATTATGAATAATAAATCATGATATCGATCAAAGAAATGGTGAAATTATTAATTACAATTTAAAATAATGAGGAACTGAGCAATAAATTTACTAACTACATTATACCAGATTACGTTCAAATAATACTATTTTATTATTAAGAGGCACTCGGCAGTTACTCAAAATCAAAGGGAGTTCTGGCAAATTTAATAGAATATAATGTTATACAATTGTAACCATAATTTTTAAAACGAATAATTCATAATCCACATATAGTTAAATCATTTGATGCCACCATATTTCAACCTTAAATTCTTCCCACTAGTAAAGATTTTACATAAATTCTAACTTTAAACCTAACCAATATTAAAAGTGTGATTTACCTGTAAGCAGGTAGAAAACCCTTAAAAACCGCAGGTAAAAAGGTTTGGGATGATATTCTTAACTAAATCTTTGTTATGACTTTAGTTTCAAAAGAAGGTCCATTTTGACTGACAATTTATTCACCTTGAAATATTTATATTACATTGCCAAAATGTAAAGTATTTTCATCAAGAAAATTATTATGTTCACCAAAAATAACTTTCTGGAATTCCAGGAAACCTACCCTACATGTATGATTAGCCTATCTTTTTTACTAGGTGAAAAGCACTTAAAGTAGGTAAAAGGGGTTGAATGGTATTGTTAACAAAATCATAGTTAGCCTTAGTTTCAAAAACAAGACCAAATAAACTTATTTTTATACCCCACTCTTGAATTATTTATTGCACTGCCGAAGTATGCCGATAGAGTGAAGGTATTCTTATCAAAAACATATTGTGTCTATTCTTTGACGATTTTATTACTATCCAATGTTGCACCAAATATTTTTTCAATTCTGCAAATTCTTTAAAATATAAGTTCAAATGCAGGACTAAACAGATAAAAACTAGCTCAAATTTACTGTAGTTAAATGAACTAATACAATAATGTAGTTCTGGAAAATAATATAAAACCTACTTATTCCTAATGTTAACAAATTAATAGCCTGCTTTGATGCTATGTTAACAATATCATTTCCCAGAACTTTGATTTTCAATTACTTTGTAACGAAGCAAGATACTAAGCTCTAGTTTGCACAATTCTGTTTCTCTTTTAATAAGCTTTTCGATGGTGTTTTACATGACCTACCTTTATATTTGAAATTTTAACCCCCCTCAAGCACCCAAAACCATAAAGGTTTAGATATGTAATGCAACACAATATATATACAAAGTTGTGTTAATTTATTTGGAATAACAACAATAATAAAGGAGGTTAAAAGGACTTTATGAACACTCTATATAATATAAGGTTATTTTCGATCGGTAAAAATTCGTTCTTAAGTTTGTTTACCCTAAATATTATTCTCTTTAGTTTGAAATTTTGCGTCATTATCTGCACCGCTATCCCACAGGTTGCTGCAGTCTTGAAAATATTTATTACCTAACAATTCGTCAATAACATAATGTCCTGGTCACATTAATTCAAAGAGTATCAGTAATTTGTCTCTTCATTTTCCATGCTTCACTTTGATATTTGGTACAGTTAGGGATTAGTTTAGATGACCCGCCTTAGTGTGTTAATGATATCCTGAAAGGAGTTGACTGAATTTTGGGGTAATTTAGGTATCGGATTGTCATTGTTATTGAACTGTCTTTGTTGTGACTGACCTATGCTAGCGAAGAGAGGTTTATAAAAATGATTTGGCTGTTGGTACAATAGTTGCTAAAATGTTGCATTTAACGGTTTTCTGTTAAAATTATTTTGACTTTTAGGAAAATCGTAATGTTTGATAGGTTGTGTATAGATTTTACTTTTATCTGGAAAATAATTTGCTGGCTTACTAAGAGTTTCCCCAAACGTTGGGGGATTTCCCCAATGTTTTTAAGCAAATGTTTCCTCAAGTTCTCTTAATAAAACTCAAAAAGTAAATGTGTACACCTACATAGTCACATATATGCCACGTTTGTTCTTGTTAAAAAAAAATATGCACTCTGTAAATTTAATAATTTGGTGATTTTTCCATACAATTTAAAAGGTGTTTCATCAACTTCTTGCTTTAATTATGACATTTCAAGATTTAATGTATAGCAATCTCTTTTGTCCAGATATGTAGGTAAAAGTGTTTTCCTTGGTTAACACAAAACTTTTAAACAATATTTTCGTTCACAATTTTAATTTATCTTCTCGACATTTTCGTTACTTAATAATATATTTTTATTATGATTGAACTTCTACTTAATAGCATGTCTTTATTAAGCAAGGTTCACTCCACTAATGGAAAATACTAGAAGAATTACGCATATTTATTGAGTGAAGTGTCTACGACTGCGCTAACTCAACTAATGTTGTTCAACTCGACCGATTGGTTTAAAAAAATGTTTATTGGTTACAATATTAATATTTAAAAAAATAACATTATATTAATTCATATATAATTCGTATAGTTGACTTAGTCGGGCGTTCTAACATCACTGCTTGAACAAAAGGTTTAAGGGAAAGTAGAAAAGTTGACATCTCTGCTGTAGGGTCTTCATATGGTATTGTTGCATTGTCTTATGATAGTACTAGCTGACCCGTACGGCGTTGCCTGTGGTGGTTGGTATTTTCAGTCTTTTTAACGTAATTGTATTCTTTTTAAGTGTTCAGTCAGTGAGTGGTATTTGGCTTTTATATATATAGATCTTAAATAATAAAAACACTATTGTCATAATAATAAAAGATCTGAAATTATGATTTTAGTAACTTTGATACCCCCAAACCCCTTATAAATTTCGAATTTTTCATACCCTTTCTTAGTGAGCACCTATGGCCCTAGAGGAAGCTACATACCAAATTTCATTCCAATCCATTCGGTAGTTTTGAAGAAATAGTTTTTAACAACTTTGATCCCCCCAAACCCCCTAAAATTTCAAATTTTTTCAAACCCTTTCTTAGTGAGCACCTATGGCCCTAGAGGAA
>JAGFPH010015968.1:0-20178 GCA_018207615.1 Philaenus spumarius
TTAACTCAATGAGACCTTTAAAATGATGGGTCACTCGATAGGGGTTTACATTTAAAAATTTGGGGCAACCCCCCAAATTTGGTTTTTGGGGGCAGGGGCAATAGTGACTAACAACTCAAAAAATAGTTTTTTGTAGCCAGGAGTCATGTCTGAAATATTATTACTGTAGCTAGTTTCGTTTAGGAGTTATTAAACCGGTTCGGGACTTTTGGGACAGTCTGTATAATAATGAACCTGTCAATATTAACAATGTGGTAGAAAAACCCTTACACGCTGAGGCAAAATGATAGATGAGTTAAAATGTTTTAAGCAGGCAATGATGTTGAACAATTTTTCATAATATAGATTTAAAAATTAATCCCAAGAAAACCAATTATACAAGCTTTGGTTTGTGCAAAATCAAAGAATTATAGCACATAATAGTTACTATCATAAAATATAGTGATCTAAGAAAACAGATTAAATCTTTTAACCCTTTAAGGAGTACCACTGTTCCAGAACGGAGGCAACTTCTGTACCAAAAAGAATAACGAAAAATTCTGTAAAGATGTCATAAGAAAAAAACAAAAATACTGCAAAAACTGTTGAAAATGGGTTTGTTATTAATTATTTACTATAAAATGCTGCAAGAAATAAAAAAATACAATACAGTATAACTAAGTGCTGCAAATATTAAAAAGTTTTTACAAGTCTAAAAAATCTTTTTTGTATGGTACTCTTCAAAACAGGGGTAGATGCAAAGTCCCACATTGTGATCTGAACATTCAAATGTACTGTCTTCCTTTTTTTTGTTCTTTTTGATGTGCAAAACAAGAACAGCTGAAACAAGAAACAGATGCTCCGATGCCGCTATAGTACGAGTGTTATGCTGTTCGGTAGCACGTCTTTTAAGCACCATGCATTATATCACAACCCACTTTTTACCCCACAAACAATACTACTAAGCCACATAACTTGTTTTTTTTTACACTTTTTTGCTGATTTATAAACATATAAATGAATAAAAGTGGATTCGTTCGTAAAACGTTCCAGAACAGCAATACTCCTTTCATGATAATTTGCCTCACCCCCTTTAACCCTCACCGTGCCCTGATTATAGCTCAAATTGGACCAGCCGGTTTTTAGTGTTTTGCAAGCATATTCTAAAAAAATTGCCAAAAATAGTAATTCTATCCCAATCGAAAAGTGTTCTGTACCTTTTTTGTAGAGAAAGGTTCAAAGAATTCATATATGCAATTAAAAAAATTATTGATGTAAAATTGTAAAAGTTATTAGCTCAAGAAACAAAAAATGTTCAGTAACGAAAGGAAAATCTTCAACTTTAGGCCTACATAACAAGTAGTAAACATTTTTTGTAATTTTTTTGTAAGCGTAAAAAGTTTCGTAATTTAGTTCTAAATAGAACTGTATAAAAACATTTATCAATTTCAATTTTTTTATTTTGAAAAAAACAGTTTTTATGTTCCAAATACATGACTGCTAACAAAACTAGGCCTAGTTTGAAACGTAATTTACTAATATTATACGCTTTGCCCAAAAATGAAATATTATTATAACAAAGTGTAGAGGATAAATCAAAGAAACGAACGGTATACTTGTCTTTTCTTAGTTCACAAAAGTGTTTGAGTTATCTTTATTTGACTAACAAAATGACATCAATCTAATGGAACTTCGCCGGCAAGATAGCACGTCTCATTTGAATAACGTGGGAACGGGACGCGCTATACGGTCTCACAAGATATGTACATTCCACTGCTGTCTAGACAAACAAAAAACTGTTTTTTTCTAGTTATTTCCCACCGTTAGAAAGATCAAACTATTCTCTACAAAATGGTGAAAAGAAATCTATCAAAACATATGATATAGTAGGCGTTATCTTGGTTGACAAATGGGCTGTTTCAATGGTTGAAAACTGTCCAATCGCAAGGTTTACAGAAAATCGTCGGCATAAATCGTGTAAAATAGTGACATCTGATTGGAAGCCACTATTAGAAAAATAAAATCTTGACGAATCCAATGGTAGCTTTATAATCTCGATAGAAATACAGTAGAGCGTCGATAATCCGGATTAATTGTGACCGGACCCTGTCCGGATTATCAAAATGTCCGGATTTTCGAAAAGAAAAAAAAATTCGTTTAAGTTCATATCAAAAATAAAACTTGATAAAACTGTTAGTAATTCACTTCAGTGGTTAAATAATTGTAGCAGATAAATAAAACCATTAATTAATATGAACTTGTAATGTATTTAAAAGATAGAATATACATACATAGGCTACAGTAATATGTAATGTACAATACAGTATATATGTACTTACAGAATACTAAACAGTTCATATATTGCTAGAGCTTTTAAATAAGTCTATTATTGATTTTTGAACTACAGAAGTGGTTCGCTTTAGTAAGTAACGCAAACGATTGGCGATAGAAGTTAAAGTACAATTTAATAAGCACAGAAAACAATACAGTACAGGTGTAGTAACAGCTATGTAGTCAAGAGACGCAACTAACAAAGAAATCACGGGAAGCGGCAGGTTTTCAGGTACATAGTCAGACTTGTTGTTTACCCCTCCCTCCTACCCTACTATGAGCAGAATACCCTTGCATTGTTTTGTGGCAGTAAGACGACCCCGCCTAGTCTGTCGCATCAATGCTTTTGTTTGACAAAAATTTTTATGTTTGTACAGTATTCACATCAACTTGTTTTCTTTTCTTTTTTTTTCGCCGGAATTGAATCCGGATTATCGACGGTCCGGATTTTTGACGTCCGGATTGTTGACGCTCTCTACTGTACTTCTGCAGGTGGGCTTGAATGTTGAAGAAGTGGGAAATAACAGTATAATTGTATGCAAATTCACACGTTGAAACAGCTGTAACCCGATCTGCATATTTTAAAACGATGATTACGTATATAAATATACATTTTACAAAAAAGTTTTAAATACAAAAATTAAAGTTTAATTGATTGCTTTTCCAACGGTGGCGGTTTTATTACGATTGGATGGTTTTAAGTGTATTAAATAACGGAATATGCAAATTTATGCAAATTCTTGCATATGTTCGAAATGGCTGCATCTTTTGCCTGGAGAGACGTCACTTTGTGCAGTCTGGCACTGTGAGGGTTAAAGGGTTAAAAAACAACCTGTTTAAGCTGGAATATTACTTTTTTTTGTAAACTTTTTTACTGATTTATAAACATATAAATGAATAAAAGTGGATTCGTTCGTAAAACGTTCCGGAACGGCATTACTCCTTTCATGATAATCTGTCTCACCCCTTTAAAAGGTTAAAAAAAACCTGCTTAAGCTGGAATATTACTTGTTTTTGTACACTTTTTGCTGATTTATAAACATATAAATGAATAAAAGTGGATTCGTTTGTAAAACGTTTCGGAACGGCATTACTCCTTTCATGATAATTTGCCTCACCCCTTTAAAGGGTTAAAAAAACTTGCTTAAGCTGGAATATTACTTGTTTTTGTACACTTTTTGCTGATTTATAAACATATAAATGAATAAAAGTGGATTCGTTTGTAAAACGTTTCGGAACAGCATTACTCCTTTCATGATAATTTGCCTCACCTCTTTAAAGGGTTAAAAAAACCTGCTTAAGCTGGAATATTACTATCAACAGAATCCCAAAATCACATAAAAGAATAGAAAATTACAAAAACTTTAAAGATACATTTAAAAGGGTTATTGTTGACGGGCTGGTAAATTTCTGAGTGGTTAGAAGGTTAAAATAGCAGAGAGCTTTGCCCTTGTATTTTCTACTTTGTAAGAAATGTTGAGATATAAAGTTGGTTATGTAGTTCTGAATTTTGTATTGTCTTTTTAGGGTGTGGCCTCCATTCATAGATTTATTATTTGTTGTCATGCCATATATTATTTTGTTATTAAATATTTAATTTATTGTATTTCCTTTGTTCTATTTTGAATTTTTGATATTCTTATAGTTATCTATACCAGTAAACAAAACTTAACCTAAGAAATTGTCAATGCACTAGTAATTTTAAAAGTACCGGTATATACAAAAATGTATGTCATTTTCAATATTTTATAGAATGTTTTTTATTACTAGTCAGGTTAAACTTGTAATTTAAATTGATTCATTTATGAGTAAAAAAATAAAAATAAATAAAAAATAATATGTTGTATTGTTAACTAAATTATTATTGAAAATTATTTTTTAAAGCAAATTTAAATGTGTTTAAAAGTACTGTAGCATAAAACATACAAGGTTGGCCAACTTTCTTTAGTGCTTTGCAGAAAATCTAATCTACATTTTGTTTTGCTACAATCATACACATTTACTCTTTAGATAAAAATATAAGCACAATATTTTATGCTTTAATACTATTAAGGAACTGAAACTAATGTATAATGGTCTCATATAGACTTCAATTAACATTCTTGCACAGCAAGTGCCTCTTAAGTTTTTTTATTTTTTTATAAATATCGAGAGTTTCAAAATGAATATTTTGGTTCCAAGGCTTTGTAGTACTTATTACATTAAACTTATAATTATAAGTAATACATCAAAGAGTAACTCAAACAATTTTCTCTAAAAGTGTTCATCGAGTCGATACCTGAGTTAGTTCCAAACCTTGTTCAGTGTGTCTGAAGTAATTGTTGCAACAATTGTTTCAAACCTGATTCTTAAGTTGGGTAGGTCAGCTGGTAGCGGAGGCACATACACATGATCCCTTTACAAATCGCATGCCGTCTGATCGGGTGAACATGGAGGCCGTGAGAAACAAGTTCTGTCATCCGGCCCCTTGTGGCCAATCCAGCAGTCGGTTACAACGTCGTTTAAGCGGTGCATCATCTTACTGCCAAATAAAGTTCAGTGGTTCAGTTCTTCCAATTGAGCTATAATGAGTTTGTAGCGCATCAAGGTAAAAAACACCAGATACAGTTGCTTCAGTAAAAGACTCTTTCACTCGTTCAACCCGTTCTTTGTCACTCTTGGTCGTCCCTTACTCTTCCCTTTCCAAAGACAGCCGATGTTTTTAAACTGGTGATACCATCTATGGTTGGTATTATCACTTGGAGGAGGATTACATTTGAACTTAATACAAAACATATATTGCACTGTAATTAAAGATTCAGTCCTTGCAAACTGTAAAAAACAAAAAGCTTTCTGTTAGTGGCCTTCTTTGCTACTATCACTTTCTAACAGAAGACAGAGGAAATAGTGGATGTGCACAGGTATACAAACAAAACTGTTTGAGTTGCTTTTTCATTTGAAGTATTATTTATAATTGTAAGTTAAATGTAATAAATATTACAAAGCCTTAAAGCCCGGTATTCATTTTGAAACACACAAAATATAAAAATTAAAATGTTATTATAATTTACTCTACTCTATAAAAATATCAAATAGGAAGGAAAAGGTTAGTTTAAAATTATGTTTACCTTGATTAAACTCTCTCGGTAAGACTTCAAAACAAGTGACATATAAGAATGTTCCACATGCTGTACCCTGTAAAAGTCCATTAATTGCAGCGGAATTTCCAATGAGACTGAAGTGTTCCAAGTAAATTCCCAATATTATTCCAACAGGGGATGTTAATGCAAAACAAGCATTTAGAGCAATCACTAATAACAAAGACATCTCACTCTGAAGTAGATTCAACCCTATGCTAAAAGCAATTATTATCTGAAAAAATTTTTAAAATAGCATAATTCAAACTGAGATTTAAGTAATAATAATATAAATGTTGTACTTATGTGACAACAGATGTACAAACTTAAGATACAGAGATACAGCATGCTTACAGTTACATTAAATGGGAGGGGGGGGGGGAGAATTTTGAAAATCTAATACACTAGATCAATTCAGTTTGACCATAATGCCAAGGATGTGACCATCAGCCACCTTGAAATTATTGTGAATTTCTTAAAAGAAACCCTAAACTTGTGAAATTATTTTCATTGGTAATGATATGTTTTGACACCTTTCTGCATACTCATACTTATGTTGAACTGTTAACAATAAATACACATGTTTATTGTAACTAAATTCTTAGTTAGGTTGGTAGACCTTACAGTATAGAATAAGTGTAGAACTGATGGGACCGATGCTATGGAAATAGTGGTTAAGGGTAGGAAAGTCTGTTGCCGGGAAGGTGGTATGATCTGCCTTGATCAATCTCTATATTAGCAAATTTCCATAGCAAAATGAGCTACTGCAGTGACCCTTATGGTAAGACCTAAGGTCAGGAGTAGTAAATGAGCACCGATCATGGTCCCCAGAATATGTTTTGGGGTGTCAGAAATTATATACATAAATGTGTACTTGTATATGCGGTGTTCGCATTCTAACAACCGCATTTTAAGTCCGATTTGGTCAAAATTTGGTACACACGTTGGGTGTCTATGTCGCTCGGACTGGTATATAGCCAACAAAATTCCACAATCGGAAGTAGGTTTTTAACCTGAAGTAACTTATGTATAGGTAGAGGATGAATCAGACCACCCGTGCGCAATGTATAGTGACTGAACCAAATGAGCTACAGACTTTGTTTTAACTTAAACTCCCCTATTTCGACCCTAGAGAATCCAGTAAAAATATTTCCAAATCTCAAAAATGAACCGAAAGTGCTTTTTTTATGAGGTGGGTGTCGTTTTTAGAAAATTTTCAAATGTAAAGGTAGGTCGAGTGATACCTCATTTTAAAGGTCTCTGTTCACTGATCATTTTGATGGAAACGAGGATGTCCTTCTTTTCGCAAGTGATGAAGCCATTTTCCCTTGAATGGCTTTATGGATAAGCCAAATTTTAGACACTAGGGGATTGGGAATCCACGAGAAATTCATAAGAGTCGCAGAAATCCTCTATACTGCCCTAGAGTCACAGTATGGTGTGCTTGGGGAGACTGCAGTTATTTTTTCTTCGAGGAAAACGGTGTCACCGTTATGACCAACTCTGAATGTTATTTCGCCATGTTAAACAACTTTTTCCTCCTAGACGTATCCGAAATAGAAACGTTTGGTTTCCGCAAGATGGAGTGACTTGCCATACGTTAATGTCTTAATGGACTTGCTTTGTCAAAAATTTCTGGGTCACCTGATCTCTCGACGTGGGGAAATCCCCTGACCTATCCTTCTGTGATATTTTCTAGTGGGGATACCTCAAAGAAAGAGTGTACACCCTGGACGATTTGAAAGCGGCAATCATGGAAGAAATCAACCGCATCCCTCGGGACATGTTAGAGAACGCGATAAGGAGCTACCACGAAAGACTGGATGATTGCAAAAGAGCAAATGGACTCCGAATGCGTGATTTTATCTTTAAAAAATGAACATGAAGTAAAAATCCCCATTCTTGTAAATAATTTAAGACTAATAAAAAGTTTTTATTTTGAAAAACGACCTAAAACCATCCAAGTCTGTTGAATGACCCTGTATAATAATATCAGAATAAAAAACAAATGCCTCCCCAGAATAACCATCAGTCTTTCTGGAATCGGCTCACAATTGTTCTCGTAAACTCAATTCTCACAAATGAGACATAAAAATTTGATCGTCTCTTGTTCTGTTTATATCATTTGAATCCTGCTTTTTCCAACAGAAAGAGTTAGGTGCCTTTAATATAATATTTGTAAAATACTGTGACTATGCATTTGAGAAAAAAGCAAATGTCTATGCATTCATATTATTTTATGAATGGTTTGTTGTTTTCAGTTTATTTTAATTCAAAGTTTGTATATATTTATTTGTTTTTTCAATAATATACCACCCAGTCATAACCAATTAATATTAGGTTGCTCATAAATTTTTGAAAATTTTACATTTTTTCAAATTGAGGGTCATGGGAGTAAATGATGACTAAAACTTCTGATCTGTGTATAGATAGCGCCAATTAGGATGGAGCGCGAAGAGGGGGTGTGCAAGTCTCCTACGCCAGCTGCCACAACATTTCCCCTCTCGCGGTGAAGTACAGTCAGAGCCGCCTGCCCTACCTAATTCATGTCTGCTATGTAGTCATGTTGATTGTATATCAACACTTTTTGTGGTGACTGTACTGAAGACTTACAGTCGAGTAGGAGAGGCTAAGACGTTATAGCGCATGCTCAAGTGATGCTTCACGCTGCTTGGCACTATCTGTAATTGTATTTGTTATACACTTAACGTATGGATAGATGTTTCAGCATTTAGAGCTTAAGCAAGGGTATTTTCACTTTATCTGACCTTTTCACTATTCAACCAGGAATCCGGGTACCAAAGAGGGATTCCTGTGCTAGTTTGATGTACAGTTCGAGCAAACTAGGAGTGCACTTGGCCTAATGGGCGAGTCATCCCTTCTACAGTCTACTTCTCCTTAAACCTGCCTTGGCGGTACAACCAATTCCACAAAAAAATAGGTCCACAAATAACATTTAACTGAGGAAATAGACATCGCTCACATTCTTATAACTTTACGTACTTGCTTACAACCTTTTTATAAAAAAGTATTTCACATTTTAGAGAAAACTATGACAAATATCTATAAATAAGTAAGTTTTTCTTTCATACAAAATTTTAAAATGTTATAACTGTGATGCAAAATTGTACTAAGTTTTTTATAAAATAAAAGTGATGACAACAAAAATGTTCAAAGCGAGAAATTTTTGAATTTTTAGGCAAAAAGAAAACTTTTTGCGAGAAAGTTGTTGATAATTAGTGGAATTATTAACTTTTTTTATTTAAAACAATTTTCTGTATGACCTTTTGTTTAGTCAGGAGGAAGGTAATTACTGTAATGAATACATTTTGTGCTTGTTTGACATTGATTTGGTGCGATCCTGACTGTTCCGTAGATCCAATGACACCATAATACTATCTTGTTTTAATCATACTGTATTAGTTAAAGTTTAGTTAGGTTAAAGTTAGTTTTAGGTTTTGTATTCTTTTAACATTGTATTGTTAGTCGCCAGGTTGGTGAAAGTTAGTTAATACACATACGAAATTTTTGTGTGGGAAAAGTAAATAGGATGATGTAACGGGAAGGGTATCTCAGGAAATACTTCCTGCCTTCCTGCTCTCTTTATTTGTCGATTCCAAGAAAGCATTCTCCTTATAATTTTTAACACATGCGCAAAAGATTTGTCAACCCTTGGTTCACATATTTCCAGTATAAAAAACTAACAAAAAACTAAAATAAACTAACCCGAATTCGTAAAATGTTTCTGAATATTTTAATTTATTATAATGCATAGAATCCAATCCTGTATTGTAGCACGATAAGGTTTTTTTGTGACACTTGTATACATTTATAAATAAAACAACTAATTTTTACACGTCCTGTTCACTAAGAAAAATGTGTTTATCACTTTTATTTACCGTTACATTACAGTGATAAACTAGGGTGTACAGTGAAGAAGAGAGGTCTATTTTTTTTATTGAGGTTGTACTGGTGACGTTGGACAGAACAAACACAGCGTGGGGACCGGGCCTTACTTCCCCTCTCGGGGTGCATTGCCGGCGTGAGTAATCTGTACTTATGTATTAATACAAAATAAAATGTATTAACAAAGTGTCGTAAAAATGTCAACTCTTTATATCTACAAAATGAATAAACCTTTTTTGTATCCATTGTGTCCTAATAATAACCTGATCTGATAAATATATATATATATATATATATATATATATATATATATATATATTTGTTATGTAACTTACTTAGTATAATTATTATATATGTTTTACAAAAACTGTTTTATCAATGTTATGTTGTCAATTATGCGTGTTAGGAAGCAACAAACATTTTATGTGATTATTCAAATTTGTGTTGAAACTCATTTGTCTGAATTTTTAATTGGATACATCTTGTAATAAATAAAAAAATCAAATTTAAAGGTAATCTTAAGATTATATAAACACATGGATAGGGTCTTCAAGTTTCTCAATTACAGCATTACTGATCACGTAAACGTTAACATTACCTTGTGTATTGTTACTGCTAAAAATATCCTCACAGTTGAATCATAATCACTTTGCAAGCCAATAGCCAATCCTTCAAAGAGCGAGTGCAAAGACAGTGCTAATAATAACAAAAATGAGCGCACGCTTGGTACAGGCTTCTGTTGAACCAATTCAGGTAGATTCGGTACTCGTTGAACTGTAGGATCGTCAACCTAGAATAGATATTTTTAATATTTTATTACTGGCGTAATAAGATAGCTTGTTGATAAAAAAGCTTATTATAATTTTTATTCTGACAGGCACAAAAATCAAGTTTATCAAGATTTACAGATTTAATGTTTTATGTATATGTTTTACTATAAACTATTATGCACATAATAGTAAATTTTGTTGAGTAAATAGATAAAATTGGATTTAGAACAATTATCAATATACAATTGAAATGCTATGACACAATTAAGTTAAGCAATTAATAAAATTTTTTGAAATAACCAACTTCCGCTTGCAGTAAAATTTAATCTAGAATATAATTTAGGTAAAGCTTTAATTTTTACAAGAGGTATAATTTGGATTGATGATATTACACAATAAAAACTGTGCGTGTTTTAAAATTTTTAAATAACCAAATATAACAATAACATTACATAATTTTACTATTGTGAAAACGGCCATAATATCTTAAAGTTTCTTACGGTGAATCAAGTAAAGTATTTGTTTAACATATTTTACTCCAAAACCTAATTTGAAATAAGTTTCTACGGTTATATAAATTATGCTGATTCAGGCTTTGTTTACTTGAATTATTAATTTATTTATTTCGTAGATTTAATCTTTTATGCTCTACTTCCATTGTTGAAACATAAAGTATTAAGTCCATCTGTTTTATCATAGTTTAATTTTCATATTTTTGGAAATTTCGTAAATTTTTATGTTTTTAGGTTTGACTGTGATGTTGAAGGCTAACAAACCATCTGCATTTATATTCCTATCTTGAACATGTTTTATTAAATTTTTTCCATATTGATGGCTCATAAAACTACTTTAAACTATTAGCAAATGTGAAAAATTCAAATTTGGAGAACGCTTCGGCATAATTCGGATTTATTGCATTTGGTTAATGAAAAATAGATAGACCCTCTTCCGGTAGGTCAAATTGGAAGCCTTTATTATTCAGCACCTACAATATGATCTGACCCTGCAAAATGTCAGTTCTTAAGCTATTGCTGTCATATAGATACTGAGATCAGTGAGCGAATCAGTATTTGGCTTTTATATAAATGTCTGTCCGTGCAAATCATTAAAAAAATATTTATGTAAGTAAACATAAAAGTAAATAAAAACCTGTAAAGCTTGTCTTTCTAACTCTGAGCTTCTGATATTCAATCTTTCAATAGGTGAGAGGTTGTCCACATTAGCCTCTTTGCACGCTGTAGCTACTTGTTCAATTATAAGTACTATCACGAAACCAAATGCAACTGAAAACTCTCCTAGAGGAAATTTTACATTTTTCACATTCTGAAAATAAAATTAAGCTAGTTACTAACGTTTAACATTTAAGTTAATAACAATAAAAAA
Organism: Philaenus spumarius; assembly: GCA_018207615.1. NCBI lineage: Eukaryota > Metazoa > Arthropoda > Insecta > Hemiptera > Aphrophoridae > Philaenus > Philaenus spumarius. The sequence goes on from JAGFPH010015968.1 coordinate 11,486, forward strand.
CTCTGAAAGAGTTATAAAAACCATAATTAAATTAATAAAGGAAACAATAGAAAAACATAAAATGGCTCTGAAACAAACACAAATGATATCAATATGTAAATAAAACGGCATTACAACAATTTAATACAAACAAAATTTGGAAAACTAAACATACCATAAATAAAATCTAAAGAACTGCAAACAGGCTTTACAAAAAAACTCAAATAAATAAATATTTAAAACCTCAAATAAAAAATTATATAATACCTTGCGACTTTTTGGATAATAATGTTTATATTTTTGTACTTATATCAAGCAGTCTATGTTGTTGATATAATTATATTTAATATTGTGTCATTACTATTTCGGTATTACCATCATCAGATGACAAAACACACTTACACGAAAACACTTTACACAATGCACGAAAATAAATTAACATAAAATGTTGGTACTATAATACACATCAAACTTTTAGGAAGAAAATATTCTTTAAATCTGGTTTTAAAACTCCTTCCTGTCTGACCAATATATTGTTTATTGTGATCATCACAGTGTAGATTACATGCACCATGTTTTGTGTTGGGGTCGATTGGTGTGTTGTTATTGTTTGTGTTAAAGATGTGGTTGAGGCTCTCAGAAGTAGGGCGTGCTATTTTAAATCCTACTTTTCTAAAGATGTTACAAGTAGGGTGTTTAAGGTGGTTGCTGTAATTATTTACACATATTTTGGTTTGGTTAAATCTTGTTCTAAGTTTAATAGATTTTGATTCTCCATGGTTTTCAATTTTTGTTTCCGATTACAATTATCCACAACTGAAACTTTGTATCCATTTTGAAACCATTTGTTTTATTATATTAATCTATGGTGTTTATGTATGGGTATTGAGAGTGCTCCATGAAGATAATTATTAAAAGCGGTCATTTTATGGGATTGTAGATGGTTAGTGGAATGGATGTTATGGTTTGTTTGGGTTGGTTTCCTGTATATCATTAGATTGTGTTTAGCCTTTGTTTCTGTATTCGTGAGATCTAAGTAATTTAACTGGTTATTGTTTTCTAATTGTTTTCTGCTCTGGCTAGAAGTAAGTGAAATATGGATATTGTTTGGTTAAGGATTTATTGAAGTTGGCTAGTTGTCTCTTGGTGCCATGGAAGATAGTGTAGATTATGTCATCAACATATCTATAGTAACATATTATTTGTTTATGGAATTTGTTGTTGGTGTTCATTAAGTATCGGAAGAAGAAAGATTTCTGCCAATATTCCTAATAGAAGAGATCCCATTGCCAAGTCATTGTTATGTAAATAGATATTGTTCTTAAAATAAAAATAGTTTTGTCAGAGGCATAATTGTAGTAGCAACTATTAATTCAGTTATTGCTTTTTTACTAATTTTTTTATTGGTGTAAGATTGTATTTAAGAACAGTTAGGTTTCATTAGTCGGTACATAAGTATAAAGATTTGTTATGTTAAAGGAAGTCATATTGTTTAAATTGAATATCACCAATTCAAGGTCAATATATGTACAAGGTCTATGGCATTTATGAGGCTATGGTAGGGATCAAGATATATTTCATTTTTGATAGTTCTTTAATAAGTTTTTCTATTTTATATGATGGTACACTTACGAAATTTACAAGTGGTCTAATGGGGATGTTAGGTTTAAGAATCTTTGGTAGTGCTTTTTACTTTTTACTTTGGTGTAGAAGGTTTCATCATTTTTAGATTGTTTTTCATATTTTGGTTGAAACCATACCATCCATTTTATATTCTACCATCCACAATTCTATAATATTGTCATTTTTAACAATTATGTCCACAGAACTCTCAATACTAATGAAAACTACAGATTTCAATAATGAAATTAATATAATTTACTTAGTGATGGGTCGTTACCAATACTTCGAAAAATCAATTCTCATTGTTCGCAGGGTGGCTAGTAACATGACCTTTTGAATTTCCCTGACTTTTCCCTGACATTTCCCTGGCTAAATAACTTTTTCCCTGACCAATCTTAAAAAAAGCACAAACAAAACCATGCTAATTTTATTCTATTAAATCAATCAAATTATTTTGGTAAGTAAATCAATTTTTAAGGAATTATTTAAATATTTAAATAAACACGGTAATATTATAAGAGTTAAATATTTAATACTATCTATGTTACTATACCAACCACCAGCAGTTGCAAATTACACATTTATGAGTATAAATATTAAATTAAACAATGAATTAGTCAAATTATATTTTATTACATTATAACAAAAGAAATAACTAACTGGTTTTTGTAATCCAACTACAGGTTAGTGATTTGCATTAAATATTTAATTAATTGATATGAAATTCCTAAATTCAAAAACATTTAATAATAAAACTAACATTTTTAGAAACAGCATGTTAGAGAAAGGTTTCAAGGTCATAAAAGGGTAAGTGAATTGAAACAAGCTGCCACAATCACTCCCGTAACTTGCCAATATTGGGTTTTACGTAACAGAATACGTAGTTTTCTTATTGTTTAAAGTAGAAGTTCATCTTATCTATAATGTTTATTTTCTCAATTAAAAATTGTATTAATCTATGATTTTAAATAGTTATTTTTAACTATTTTCCTTAGAAATGTTATTTTTCCCTGACCTTAACCAAAATTCCCTGACTTTTCCCTGATTTTTCCAGAAAAGTAAAATTCCCTGACTTTTCCAGGTTTTCCCTGTCGCTAGCCACCCTGGTTCGATACCAATCAACAAAAAAAACCCAGTAATTAAAAAAAAAATAATTTGCAATAAATACAATCTTAGAACTATTTACAACACTTCAATTTGGTGTTAAGACCTACTATTAGTAGGTATGATATGTATATTATCAACATACATATCACATTATAATTTTAATGCTGAATAAGGATGACCTAAAAAATTTAAGAGATTTGGTTAAATTATCTTGACATTTAATCTGGAACCAGAGGAACCTCATAGATTTTCCAATGTAACCATACAATACAATCTTATAGATAATATATTAAGAACATTTATTTGTATTTACACCTAAGCAAAGAAGTATTTGTTTTTAGAATAAAGATGTAACTACAAAAACATCAAAGTTACAGTATGGTTTTGTTTTGGGATCCTAAAACAGCATGGAACATACTAACTTTTCCCAAATGTTGACTTATGCCTGTAATATTTAAATGATACAAAATAAGGGTAAAAGCTCTGAAATAATACACCAAAGAATTCGCTTAGAATGTTGAAACTTTAAAGTTTAATAATTTCAAAATTCAAAATATAATAAAAAATGAATATCTAACAATTTACATAATTATGAAGGTTATTGGATGGATATTTGAAAAAGCAGAGTCTTAATAAGAAAACTGAAAGAATTAGGGCCTACGGTAATTGATAAATGTTTTAATAATACATTATTTGTATTTGTAGGCCCTACTATAAGTTCTATAACTGGCCTTCGAATAATTGTTTTATACTTATTTAACTTTATTATAGAAAGCACATACTATTATTATTTTTAATTTGTAGTAATCAAATTAATTATTAATTATTTTTAATTTGGTACATACGATTAATTTTAATTTAATACCAATTGTATGAATTAATTTTAAACAACTTACAAATTGTGTTTTATATTCTTTAATTATTATTATTTTTTTGTATTTGTTCAATTATTTACTCATTCTACTAATACTTTACAGTCTAGTTAACTACATTTTGTACTTGAGTATTTTAAAAATATTTAATAAAAAAGTAGTATTTTTTTTCAACATGTTAGCCCACGGATTGTAAAATTTAATCAATAAATAGTAGAACATAAAAAGAATAAAACAAGTCAAAAACCAAAGAAAAAACAGTCTTACATCTCTGTAAAATATGGCAACCTGCTGAACAACATCTTAAGCAACGAGATGTCAAAAAATGATGTCGTCACCACGTTCAGAACGTCCAACAAACTTGAGTCTATGTTGAACAGACGTACTAACAAAAAGCTCGACTCAACACTACAAACGGGAATCTACAAACTATCCTGTAATGATTGCCCAAGTCATTACATAGGTCAAATAGGACGTCCTTTTATAAAACGGTTTAAGGAACACTTACCAAAAAGAAGCCAGGGGACTGTAATTTCTAATTTTGCGGAGCATTTAATAAATAACAACCATGGTTATACAGATTTTTCCCGAAACATGGACATACTCAACGACCACATAAGACCAATAGATGGAGCATGCCTATAAAGCTAACACTATAGCGGGTGAAGCCAGGTCGGCCATCTTGTCTGGGTCAGAAAGACATAAACGGCGCTCTCAACTTTGAATTATGCCAATGCTCTCGTTTCACTCAACCTGTGATTTAACATACTTAGAGTAAAGTTAAAACTTTGAAACTTCGCAAGTGTAAAGTTGACAAGTTGTGGGTGCTAACGAAAGGAATTAAAAATCAAATAACACTACTTTAGCCTTTTTAACACAAAAATAACTTTAACTTTTTATATACATTTTTAATCATGACATAAAAAAGTTCGATTGCTACTACTTTTTTTATTTTTTGGTCAGGTACGTTAAAAAACGGTGGAAATTGTAGCCTTAGAACTGAATTTTACTAATCCTATTTTTTTTTTAATTTGCTCCTTTAGTTTCGTAGATAACTCAGTTAAAGTTAAAAAGTTTTTCCGCGGCGGAAAGAGCGTTCCGCCCATCGACCTGCAAGTGTTGGTATGGCAAATTCGTTGTAGATACTGCATGTATATTTGTAATAACAAGTACTGTAATGACATTTTTGTGATAACTAGTATATTACTAATACTATATCAATAAACAAAGTTCAGTTTTTGTTAATGTCTGGTACTTTAACGGGAAAGGTTTCATTCCTGAAATACCGTTTAATATTTTATGGCGTCTCAATTAATTTTTTTAATTTTAGATATTGTCATAAATTTTTAATTAGTGGACTAGAAATATTGATTGTACTGAAAAGCATTAATTAAGCCTGGCATTATTTAATACAAATTGTTTAGTATCTATTGACATAATATTAAAATTAAGTGGGTAGAGATCCGAAAATACTTTGAAAATAAAATCTTACATTACCTGAAATTGTCGTATATAAATGTTATATTGAAAAAGTATAGGACATAAAGACAATGAAAAAATATGTTTTAAAAGTTTATTTTTACAATGTAAAGTAGTAAAAGTTGAAAATCTATAGTATGTGAACACTAATCGAGCAAAGAATATAATATTTGATAGAATCAAATCACATAGTTTTGATAACATTGAAAAGATTTTAATTTTCTTTGTGTTCAAAATTTGATAATATAGTTCTTTCTATCGGTGATTACAATGAAGTTTGAAAGTGAAACATAGACTACTAATATACAAATATTTATACTATTTTTAAGGTTCGAAATATAATGATAATCTTACAGAAGTGCTACTATTATTAGTGAATGCAAACAAGTTTGATTGTTGAATATAGATTACAAATATTAAATAATTTTTACAATTCTATTTCACAAACATTCCCTGTGCGAATGACAATGGCAAAGGCTAGAGCTACTGGCGTTGACGCTCGCGTCTAGAATGAGTCATGCCTATCCGCCGCCATCTTGTCTGGGTCAAGCGGACAGCTCGGCTTCACCGGCCGACTAGCTATGCTCCATCTATTGGTCTTATGTGGTCGTTGGACATACTACACGTATGTAAGAAAGGTCGCTACATGGACTCATGGGAAGAGTTTGCTATTTATAAAGCGGCAAAAACAGAAAATAAACACTTATTAAACGACCAGGTTTCCTTCCTGGCGAATATTGTGTTCGACACGATGATAAAATTGCAGGCTTGTAACGCTTCTCAACCAAACAGTGATAAGGACTAAGGCAAAGGGAAGGGATAGACTCCAAACCTCGCCACGACAGTCGTATTAAACGTTTTACCGTGACCGGTTAGTGTGATTAGTCCTAATTGATGTTTTTTGAAAAAGTGTTTTAATGTGTTTCGTGAAGTGTTTTTGTGATTTTTGTTTTGTATATAAACTTTAATGTTTTGACAACCTAATTAAGGGAATACTTTTAATTTATTTCTGTGATCTGAAGATGGGCACATAGATTACCCGAAACCACGGTAATCACATAGTGATTTTAGGATTGGATAAGACAAAAAAGCAGGTATTGTACCTATTTAATTTATTGATAGTTATTTTTATATAAAAATGTATTATTTAATGTTTTTAAGCTGAAATTGGTGTAAAAATTACACTGTTTTCAGGGTCAAAATTTCCAAAAAATTTCCGTGATCCCGGATCACCCTTTTCGTGAACCCTAGGTAGGCCACTTTAGCCTAGACACCCCCCCCCCTTTACAAAATCCTGGCTACATTACTGTTTGACTTAACTCAAAATCAAAGTTGCGATTTTTTTCTTATTCATTAATGCAAATATAAAAAATGTAAAAAGATCACCACATTCGACATTTTCACATTCAATCACCATTTTCAAATAAAAGTAGTTTCAATAATTTTGGATAATTTATGATGAAAAATCCACGATATTGTGGAAGCACGTGTTCCTACTTGAGTGTTTAGCCTGCACTCTGGGGTTCACATCAACTTGTTGCTCGCGGAGGAATATTAGAAAAATAATAAATCCGTTAATTTTAAATGTGCAAGAGAAAACTATGTTTAGTAAAATGTATAGATTTTTCAATATGTCTCATAAATAAAATGTTTTGAGTAATCCAACTCAGTATTGAATTTTGATGAATCGTGTTGTTAACAATATAAATAATTCGACCACGCAGCTGAACCGCTGACATGACTTGAGTTAATTTCTAAAATTAAGTTTATTGTTTTAGGGTTTCAACCAACTATTTGGAAAATTGTTCTACTCGTGAAGGCGCTGAATAGCTGCCTAAGTGTACAAAATATATTAGTAGAATTTGCTTGCACCTAAGCCTTCAGTGCTCACGTGCTCCTTTGTTTCACTCAAAGCGGAAAAACATCGCAGAGTTTGAACTTCGATCCTTGCGGCCTCGGGTTATGGACTGCTTCGCTTTGCTTCGCTTGCAGCGTACAAACTCGGCAGTCGGCCTCGGATCATAAGATGACCCCTAGGTAAAATAACCCACATATACTTTTATGGTATTCTATGTTTTGATAGATTTTGGGGGAATCAAGCGAGCTATAATGTCGTGTAAAAAAATTAAATGTGCAGAATAATATCCTACATGTATTTGTTGAAATAAAACTCTAAAAAGTTTCATTCTCATACGAAAAATCTCAATTAATAGTTACTTCCTATCAAAAAACGTCCTTCCGGTTGTTGAATTTTGTTGGCGACATAGACAACTAACCAAATTTGCACCAAATCGGACTTTAAATACGGTCGTTAGAGTGCGAACACATATATACATATGTTACTTCCGGCCAAAAAACGTGCTTCCGGTTGTTGGATTTTTTGGCTAACAAACCAGTCTGAGCGACATAGACAACCAGCGTGTGTACCAAATCTGACTTAAAATGCGGCCGTTAGAGTGCGAACACTTATATATAATTTCTAATGACATCCCAAAACGTGTTCTGGGGACCATGATCGGTGCTCAATTACTACTCCCGACCTTAGGTCTTACCATAAGGGTCATCTTTCCTATGGAAATTCGGTAATAATAAGGTTTTATAGCATATCCCTGTCACTTAGGAGATTATGTAGCTTACATTTGGTAAAAACAAACAATTTAATACTTATTGAGTCGTTTCAAACAATTAATCATATTTACAATACTGTACATATATTTTTACAACTTATGAACCAAATTAATAGCTAATTTTCAGGCTAACAAGATGTAGTTGTTAGTTATTGTTATAGTCGCTGTTCCAAATTCATTGCTGATTTTTGTTATAGAAATTATAAATGTCGCGATTCGAACACAGACTCAATACAGCATCACTGGTCGAAACCTGCTAACATAAAATGAATCATACTTTCGCTTTGCCAGTAGTGAGTAGTGTTTGCTTCCCTCCCAAACAGAAATGGCATTTTCCCAGGTGGCCTAACAGAGGAAAAAATGTTTACTTCCCTTCGTTCGCCATTACTCCTTTCCGATCACCATATAATTAGTTTTTACTTTTAGCTATAGTGTATTATGGGATCTAAATCCAGAAGACAAATTTAGAAAAATAAAAGACGCGGCGGAGATAGCCTAGCTGAGTGGAGAATAATTCGTATAATTTAGTATCGAAAACAATACACAATGAAAAGTCTACTGAAGTATTGGACACTAAAGCTTCTACCAGTTCTTCAGATTATTCTCACATTGAACAAGGATTCATAGCAATGATCATGAAATGATAAAAGAGGAAGTTACTCCAAATTAAGAGAGTGAAAATGATCAAAGCATTTTTTTTGTATAGTGCATTTCTCTGGACGCCGTATTGTAACATTGATATCTTTCTTAGAATTTAAAACTATTGATATCGGTAACCACTGCCCCCGAATAGGCTGTTCTTTAACTTATGTTACGTTCAATAACTTTATAAAATCAAATATTAGACTTACCGTCTTCAATATTCCAGTTGTTCGTCGTTTAGAACGACGGCCGTTTCGGTGGTTCAACCATTTTCAAGTTCATTCGGTTTCCCTTCGTCAATTTTGAACACTTAATAAATAAACATGAAAAGACTTAATACAAAACATTTACACGCACACACGAG
>JAGFPH010015969.1:5588-20174 GCA_018207615.1 Philaenus spumarius
TTGGAATAGGCTTAAACAATTTTCCCATGTTAAATTGCCATAAGAGAATTTAAATTCCGTTTTTTGAAAATTTAGTGATGTAATTACTAAAATCCAAGTAAAATGGGCAAATATAGAGCTAATTACCTTTCATTTAACACAAATCGCATGTCAATCGGCCCAATAGAACTCGAGATATCACTCGGATTACAGAAAATCTTTTCAAATTAATATACAGATTATAATTACTGTATTACTTGTAATTTATAAAATACATAAACAATATCAAATATGGCCTATCCGTTGGATAAGTTACATAACCTACATGTACCTATAGAGGTTTTTGGACGTCAGGATTCGAATGCGCTAGGTTTTATTTTGCAAAAAATCTCTAAGTAGCTCTTTTACTTCTATAAAGGTAATATAAATTATCTAATTATTATTTGTTTGCCAAGACAGTACATAAATCTCAAGGCCAAACATTCGAATTTGTCGTCGTGGACTTCAGATCGTCAGTTTTCATGCATGGCGTGTTATCTGTAGCATTTTCCAGAGTTAAGCGATCAACTATGTTAAAAGCACGTCTTCCAAATGAAAATCCTCGACATACCCGCAATATAGTATGGAATGGAGTATTTGGTTAAGATCCGATTTAGTCATGATAAAACTGAGTGTATTCAAAATATATTACAGTATAATTATGTGGATTGCTACAACTCAAACCGAATCAATGGGTTCTCCATACAATGATGTCGGTTTGACCATTGAATCTAGAATTTTGGCACAGAGTGTAGTTATGTAGTGTAAAGGGGATCATCAATATCAAGGTTTAGGCAAACGCGTTCGTTGACCATTCTCTATAAACCAGAGGTCGCAAGAGGTCAAGTGAGATAGTATAATGACCCTTACCATTTCCAAAAATTGCGATAAACATCTGTTTCCTCTGCCTTTATAGATATGAGGAGTAATTTGGAAAAAGTAATTGAAAATATATCGTAATTTCATGTCGTTCTAAAAATTAGCTTTAGAGCTATAGTTTTAAAGAAAAGCATGCAAAAACCTGGATATGTGAACAAAATATTTCAAATGATTATAACGCTAGGTGTTATTCATATTTTTGAAACACAAGTTTTCTTCTTTTTTTTTACCTATTAAAAATATCATCCTAGAATTTGATACTCGAAATCTTAGTTTCAAGATATAAGAAAGAGAGGTGTATTTCAATTTTTTTTATAGTAATGGTACTTACACCTTACACCATTTTAAGGAAAATCCCTGAATTTTTTATTTTAAATTGTCTTTTTTATTATATCAATACAACCATTATAGTGAGTATAGAATTACTACCTATAATCGTATTCATATGATATTAATTACATTTGGAGTAATAATCAATTAAAAATCGAGTATTTTGCAATTCCAGGTTCATAGCCTGCAGGCCAGTTTTCAAAATACTAACTTATATAGTTCATAAACGACTTTTTAGAATTCCACAAACGTAGCGCGACATTAAAGATAATTCCATATTTTAATTATCTTTTTTAACTTCCCGCTACCAATAAAGGGAAGTTATTGATTTCGGTCCGATTTTCGAAAGTCGAGTTTTCATTAAATCTCCACGTTTTGAGGTCCCAGGAAGCCATTCTGACTATTCCCGCCGAGGTGTGTGTGTGTGTGTGTGTGTGCGTGTGTGGATGTATGTGTGTAAATAAATTTTTGTCGTACAGTTTCTCAAAAACGAATCAACCGATTGAATTCTACGACATGTCATTCGAAAGGGTGTATCAAAACTTAGATCTGATTAGATTTGAGAGTTAATCCATCGAGCCAATCCGAAGAAATTTAAAAAAATAACCTAAATTTGTTTTGGAATTTTTATGTTTTTTTAAAAATAACTTTAAAGCGTGCGAAAAAATCACTATAAAACCATGTATACATTTTTTGTGCTTAAAAAACTGCGTCGACTGCTTTTTTGAAAATGAAAATCGGACGACGCATTAAAAAGTTATCGTTGTTTAGAAATTCACAAATTTTCGTTTTTTGGTATTTTTTGGTATTTTTTTAACATATCTTCCAGATTTCTCAACCAATCAATATAAACTTGTACATTTTCTTTTTGTGCTTTAAAAACTGCGTAGAATGCTTTTTTTAAATGAAAATCGAACGACGCATTCAAAAGTTATCGTTGTTTAAAAATTCACAAATCTTCGTTTTTTGGTATTTTAACAAATAAACTCATTTTTAAGCGTTTAAAATTCAAACTAAGCGGGAAGTTCTAGGGTTGGCCTGCACGGTCAACCAATTTCCAGATTTTTTTTATAGTAATGGTACTTTACACCTTTCACCATTTTAAGGAAAATCCCTGAATTTTTTATTTTAAATTGTCTTTTTTATTATACCAATACAACCATTATAGTGACTAGAATTACTACCTATAATCGTATTCATATGATATTAATTACATTTGGAGTAATAATCAATTAAAAATCGAGTATTTTGCAATTCCAGGTTCATAGCCTGCAGGCCAGTTTTCAAAATACTATATAGTTCATAAACGACTTTTTAGAATTCCACGAACGTAGCGCGACATTAAAGATAATTCCATATTTTAACTATCTTTTTTTCTGATTGTGACATCTCTAATAGGTTCCGAGATATAAATCAGGTGCTTTCAGCAATTTTAAAAACTGAAAGGGAATGGACAATTTTTAAAACCTTCCTAGCGTTTTAAGAAAATGCCTCTGAATTTTTATTTTAAATGTAATTTTCTATTACATTAAATGAATTGAGAGTTGAGTAAGTAAAATTATTACGTACTACCCCTAGTACTACTAGTACTACCCTAGACCCCTGCATGTTCCACACGCCAACCACATATAATACACATTTATGTTATGTGGATATACACATTTATGTTATGTTTTCTTTATAATAAAGGTGTAGAATTAATAATAACCTCAAAGATAAGATTGTAATGTTGAATGTCCAAATCAAATGATTTCTTATTTTTTATAACAACAGTTTTATAAAGGTTAAAAGAACCAGCAAGGCCCAAGTCTACACTTCAATAAAAACCTAACCTAAAAAGTTAGAAATACAAATAGTTGTTTCAAAGTTTGAAATCAACTGTTAATAGAATATTAGAACAAACAGCTGATTACTACACCAACACTTAACATATTTTATTATTATTTACTATGGCGCTCCCATTGCCGTAAAATATTTAGTATAGGTTGTGTTATTTTTACGTCCAACAGATGGCATTGTTTACGAAAACCTAACCTGTAAGTTAGAAATACAAATAATTGTATTAAGTTTGAAATCAGCTGATGAAGGAAATATTAGCAAACAGCTGATTACTGTTATTGTCATAGTTAATAAACATATTTAACGGTGCCCACATTTTTGTTAAATAATTAGTACATTCTTTTATGTTTTCTATGTTTGATAGATGCTGCTGTCTTTCAAAAAAACATGCTTGTATTCGAACGTAATGTTGTGTCAAAATTTCAAAGCAATCGGTGAAGAACGATTGCAATCGGAGATTTGTTATTTTGAACAAACGTTTTTATTTATATAGATAATCGTCGTCAAAAAATATTGATTACACTTGGTGTTATAATACCAGATTTTTGTCTTGCCTCTTTATCAAAAACATCATAGCAACAAAATGAATTTTTGGAATTACATTAATGTTTCACACCTTTAAGGACGAAAGTATATATTTTCATGTACTTTTCCTGGACAAAAGTACATACTTGAAGTACTTATTACTTTTTCTGTAATAAGTTCCGAGATATAAGATAGAGAAAACTGTTGTATTCTCGTTTTTTAGTGTCCCTGCTTGCAACGTTTTAAGGACTTTCAAAAATATTAATTACATTAAGCGATATAATCTTTTAAAAATCAAATTATTGCTTTTTGAGGTTTTTGTACTGCAAGATTTTTTGAAACGCTTTAGAATTAATGTTTTAAAACTTAATTTATCAAATGACATAAACAAATGTTTTGCACCGTTAAAGACGACTTTAAAATATGTAATATTTCCAGAATGATGTCTTTAATAAGTTCCGAGAAAAACAAACAAAAACAGGTGTCTTCGCAATTTAAATAACAAAACTGGCTCATATTTATATTTATTTAAACATAGATTTAAACATTTAATTTAAAAATAAACATTTATTGGCTCTCACAAACATATTTAAATTATTAAACAGATTCACTCTGACTTCATAATTGTATTAAAGTAGGAGAGGGGATACATTAAAGTAGGAGAGTAACTAATAAATATTACTATTATTAGCTAGAGAGAAAACTATTCCATCGATTTTGAACAAATTTGCACCAAACATGTCAATTAGGCCAGTATAGATGCGCGAAAAAAGATTTTGAAACATTTTTAAAAACAACCTCCTTTTTGGCCAAAAAAACCCCCAAAATCAGTTATTATTATTATTATTATTACTAGCTAAACGAGAATTTTTAGAAAGATGCAGTTTCTTTGCATATGGTAGAGTACATTAAGGGCTACAAATAAGCCAAATTTTATCAAAATCATTAGAGCCGTTTTTTTATAAAAAAATAATAACTGATTTTTGGCCAAAATGGGGATTGTTTTTCAAAAATTTTCGAAACCGTTTTTTTGTGCATCTATACAGGCCTAATTGACATGTTTGGCGCACATTTGTTCGAAATCAATCGAATAGTTTTCTCTCTAGCTTTGTATACATACAGACATATAGACAATCATTTTGTAAAAACTAATTTTTTGGACTCGAAGTCCCAAAACGGATATTTCCACAAAAATCTCAACATCGATTTTTTTTCGATCACTATACTTTTTCTATACTATAGTAGGCCTATAGTGACCAAGTAAAATTGGGTTCCAACTTGATCCAAAAAAATCTCAGAATATTGGATTTTAAATCTGACTTTCAAAACAATTGCAATAATATGAATTACACTTACTAGGCGTTATGATAATTTGAAAATAGATTTTTATTGCATTTATTGTAGTTTTTTTACTTGCAAGTTTTTTGAAACGTTATAATAGGTAGCAAAGAAGTTAATTTTTAGAATGACATTAATGGTTTACATCTTTAAAGACGACTTTAAAATATTTACATTTTATTTTTTTCCAGAATGATGGCCTACATATAATAGGCTCCGAGACATAATACTGAGAAAACAGGCGTTTTCACAATTTAAAAATAAACGGTATCAGGAAACTGACACATACTTTCTCCCTCATTATAGAAACTTAATAAAAAAATACTATTACCAATTTATTGTGATTTTTTTTATTTTTAACAGTCATTTTCCCATAAAAATCCATAAAATAATGGAAAAATCAACTTTTCTCAAAAACGGCTCGAACGATTTTGATTAAAATTTTACAGTTTATAGTACTTTAGGTCCCTAATAAACTGTAAAATTTTAATCAAAATCGTTAGAGCCGTTTTTGAGAAAAGTTAATTTTTCCGATATTTTATGGGTTTTTATGGGAAAATTACCCTTAAAAATAAAAAATTCACAAAAATGAAAAAAACGCCTGGAGATACCGTGGATTAGTACCTCCATACCAAATTTCATCAAAATCGGACGACTGGTTTAGGCTCTAGGTCTGATAACATCCACACAGACACACAGACACACATACAGACACACACACAGACATCACTCCGAAAACCACTTTTTTAGGTTCAGGGGGACCCAAAACGGATATTTCCACCAAAAACTCAAACTCGAAAATTTTGACGAATACAATACTTTCTCCATATACTATGGTATAGGGGGAGAAAGTAAAAAATGGTAAGTTAAAAAATCAGCAGGATAGCAATTTTTTCAACCGGGGAGTAGGCTACAAACGCCAAATTTTTCACCTTATGCCAAATTTCAAGTCATTAGCTAACGTGCAAAAAGCACTTAATTTAATGTCAGTGGTCCGACACTCATGTGGCTTTATAGTATGCGGGATAAAACTTGTGTCTTTTGACATTTTACGTTAGTTCAGTAAACTGTGGATTCTTTTCAGGATGTTGGATGAGATAAAAACTTGTTTTTATTTTATAAGAAGTATTTTCTTCAAGATTATTTTATATGCTTGTAGCCAGAATGACGTTGTTTCTTTGTTGCTACAAACCAAATCCGATCCAACGAAACCTGTTTTCGGTATTCTCAAAAATGTAACCTCGAACACAACCAGTCCTGTTTTGTTAATTTAGTCGAACTATAAACCCGATTTATACCTGTGGTTATCCCCGCAGTGTCTGCGCGCACAGTGCGTCTAGAAGTAAACACAGATTCAAGGACGCGTTGTCGCTTTCTAATCAACAGCGTTTACATCGTCGTTGAACTAGTGCCATTTAGATCTAGCGAACATTCCGAGCGTAGGTTTTGGACTGAGTCACGCGAGGACGAAATAGCTGACCGGAATAGTAAAAGAAACCGCTACAGAATTCCGAAAGTAAATTTGGTTACTGATTTAAAGTGTGTTTAATAAGTTTGGTAGAAGCAAGAAATTCATTTAAAATTTTACTTTCTCCGACAATGTGCCCAACTGAATCGCTAATTCAAATTTGTTTTGCCCTTGTTCAGTCTCGTATTCAGTACGGCCTGTTATGCTGGGGAGGTACCTATGAGGCGGTTATCAAACCTCTTGTGAAAAGTCAAAAACATATTATAAGAGTAATGGCATTTAAAAATAAAATGGAGCATTCGCTACCACTGTTCGGATCATTTGGTATACTTCCACTTAGATACTTGTATGTGTTCAAGGTACTTGCAGATTTCTTCAAAGCAAGTGGTGAAATAAATAGTTATTACAAACCCATTATTATTATTATTATTTATTATTATAAATAATAATATATTATTTATTAAAATATTGTTAATATTTTACCTAAAACAAAACTAACTGCATTCAAAATTTGTTTTCTATTTAGAGGGGCTAAATTGTTTAATATTTTAGCAAAGGAGATCCAGTTGTGCAGTACATTAGTTAAGTTTTCAAAATCAGTAAGAGAATTGCTGTTTAGGATAAATGATATTGAGTATCTTCTATCTATATAAATAAAAATGTAAATGTGCGTTTGTTCAAAATCGATAATCTCAGAAAGTTCTTCACCGACTGCTTTGAAATTTGGACACAATATTCCATTCGAATCCACGAGTGTTTTTATATACTTTTTGAAAAACTGTAGCATCTAATAAACACAAAAACAACAAAAAAATAGGCTCAATATTTAACAAAAATGCAAGCGCCATTACATATGTTTATGGACTATAATAATAACAGCCGTTGTCAACTTTTTCCTACAATATTTCCATTATTAGTTGATTTCAAACTTCAAACAACTATTATATAATATTTGGATTTCTATCTTTTAAGATAGGTTTTTGTGAACAACGACATAGGCTATAATTCATTTCGATAAAAACCTTTATTTATTTCAATATTTGTAAATTTAGTCGGAAAAAATGCTTAGGCTAGGCCTAGAATGATAAACCAACACATGTATTTATATTTATTACCATAGCAACCAATTGAATAAAATAACATAATATAGCTGTTTGCTCCAATATTTCCATTAACAGCTGATTTAAAAGTTTGAAGCAATTATTTTTGTATTTCTAGCTTTTAGGTTATGGTTTTAAAGTGTACACCTGAGCCTTGCTGGTTCTTTCCACCATTATTATAACTGCTGTTAAAAAATATAAGAAATAATTTGATTTGAACATTTAATATTATTTATCATCTTAGTTTTGAGGTTATTTATTAATCCTACAACTTTATTATAAATAAAACATAACATATGTTTTTAGAAGGGCTGGGGGGTTGGCGTGCGGAGCACGCAGGGGTCTTCCCTAGTTTAAAATAAAAGTGGCTGTTATATTGTTTGTATGGAAATTATGTATATCATAGGATTGATTATAATAAAGATTAAGTTTAGCGTAAATTTAATAATATTTTTTTTAGCAAAAAAAGGATTATTATTCGTATTTTTGTTATTATTGATAACACCCTTTAGAATTAAAATTTGTATTTAAAAATTAAAGTAATCACTTTTTAAGTACTAAGGGCACATCAGAAGGATTTTATTCTTTCCTTTTTTCTTCTAACTCAAGTGATAAAAAAAAAAGGTAAATCTTTTAAGCAGGTTTATCCTAAGGATTACCTAATTTTCCATGTGTTATGTTATGTAGAATTGTTGCTTCTACAAAAGGTTTCTACAAAGGTTTGCTGTTTTGTTTTTTGCTGTAAATACTTATGTATGTATGTTACACATGGAAAATAAAAATATCTTATCTTATTTTATCTCATTAAAAATTTTAAAACTACAAATAAGTGTTAAAAATACAGTATAATAGGATTGGTAGGATTGAAATATTTTCCTGATATAAATAATAGCACAATATAACGCCTTTCCAAGTTTTATAATTTCTTTTTAATAAAGGTGAACAGGCTTTTTCATAACCTCAAATCTAAGATAACTAACTAATTTTATAACTATTAATAAATGGATAGACCAAAGTATAGTCCCAAAGATTGTGTCGTTTTGCCGAGATACTTAAAAATAAATAGCAGAAACCTTGTAAAACCATGCAATATTATTATACCAATGTAATCCTAAAGACTGTGAAATATGAAAATAAAATCCTTATAAATAATTCTGTAAGCAAAATTTTAGATTCAAAATTGTGGGAATTTGGTAAATCGGAGGATGATGGGAGAGGTGTCAAATTAAAGGTATCGATTCACGGAACGAGGGAAAAATATAAGTTTTTTCTAAAATTAAAAACTAAGGGGTTTTTGAGATCCCCGAAAAACGAAAAATCCCCATAAGAAATACATAAGAATATAAAAACATACAAAAGCTGTTCTTCAGTTTACATTAAAACATTTGGTATTAAATAAATAAATAAAAAACATAAAACAGCTGTTCTTTAAAAGAATGACAGTTAAAGTAAATTATATTTTTAAATAAAATCTGCTACTTATTAACCTATAAAAGATACACGTTGACGCACATATAGATAAACCTTATAAGTGTGAGTTTTGGAAGGTTGTATGGCTGTTCTATTAACTCTTTATACATTTATACTAATATCATAAAGAGGTAAAGTTTGTTTGTTTGTTTGTATGTAGGGGGGGGGGGGGGTAATCTCTGGCACTACTGAACCGATTGAAAAAATAGTTTTACTGATAATAAGCTACACTTTACCTGAGTAACATAGGCTATAATTATTCATTTCAATAAAAACCTTTTTTTATTTCAATATTTGTAAATTTAGTCGGAAAAAAATTCTTAGTTTAGGCCTAGAATGATAAACAAACACATGTATTTACATTTATTACCATAACAATAAATTGAATAAAAGAACAGATAATATATAGCTGTTTGTTCCAATATTTCCATTAACAGCTGATTTCAAAATTTGAAGCAATTATTTTTGTGTTTCTAGATTTTAGGTTAGAGTTTTAAAGTGTAGACCTGAGCCTTGCTGGTTCTTTTCACCATTATTATAACTGCTGTTATGAAATATAAGAAATAATTTGATTTGAACATTTATCATTATTTATTATCTTAATTTTGAGGTTGTTATTATTATTAATCATATAACTTTATTATAAATAAAACATAACATTTGTTTTTAGAAGGTTCCATTAATATTTAAACAATTTTATGAGCTTGAAATACAATAATTTGTTGAACAATTTTTCCCTCTTGATATATTCTTTGGGAACTACGTTTCATAATACTAATACTGTAAAATAATTGAAAAAACGTTTTTTTTTAAAACATGCTTTCCTATCCATGAATAACATAAATAGACTCGAACTAAAAAATAAAAAATAACCCACATATAACATTAATTCTTCCTCAGCGAATCTGATATTGTAATGAGACTTGGTAGCTTGCAATCTTTTTAGTTTTCACAAAATAAACACACCCAAAAAGCATGGGGCATGATGTTTTCCGAACTTCGCAAGATTATTAGTACTATAATTAATGTGTTTTTGTATCGATTGGGAGTTGTCCATCTATTCATCTGCGTTGGAAGTTAATGCTAGCGTCACGCCCGAACCTTAACACTCGGAGTTCCCATAAGCTTAACTGTAAATAAATTTATCCAGCCCTCGGGGATAATTTGAACGGCCTCGATATTGTAAGGGAAGATTTAGTTCTGCGAGCTCATTTTGTTCACCCCTTGCAGAAAGGTTTGGTCGTACAACAAATTGTTTCAAATAAAAGTTTTAGATAATATCCAGACGGTTTACAAAAACTTTAAACTTATTTGATGGTGTGCATACTGAGGGAGTTTTGTATATTATTCAATCTTTATTGTTCCCACCCTTTGAGCTAATGGTTAATGTTATGAAAACAGTTTACAACATATTATTTAGTATTCTTACTAGCCCAGTCGGTATAGGTTACAACTACCAGTAATTTGCAATACGGCTGATTTTTTTTTATAAGTACCATAAACTATGTAGATTAACATAAAAAAGTTTACCAGTCTATCGATTTCCCAAAGTCGAAAAAAAATCGATTATCATTTTTTTTCGATTATCCTTAATATTTCGAGCTGGGATGAAGATAGAGAAAAATAAAAAATACTACCGTGTATTGGAGGTATTTTTCAACAAAAAAGGTCATATGTATTTATTTCGTCCGAGCAATGGTTTGTCTGGAAAAAATTCGACAATTCAGGTATGTATTTTGCAACAGGGGAAATCACTACAAGGGGACATGTTATTCATATCTTAAGCGTTGGCTCATTCTAAATTGGCTGAATTTTAACATATCGAATTGAAACTTGGTATAGGAGTTAAAATATATATTTTAAACATTTATGCTGAGTCTCAGCTTGTTATCTTGAAAATTACCCGATCTAGAGCCGCTTGACTTATTAATGGGTTTCTCGGTTTTAGGAGTACCGGACCCACCAATTCATTTTAAACACCTCCAGTTTAGAAAACTTTCAAAATATCAACCTGAAAGTTGTTTTACAAGTTAAATATATACATTCAAGCAATATCAAGGAGTATAAACCTTTTTTATTGTTTACTTTTCAAAGCGCAAGTAACTTAAAAAGTATAATTTTAGACCTTTTTAGATTGTTCATCAAAACGCTTGAGTTAATCGGCTGCAGATTAGTCAATTTTTTAAATATAGTTTTTAAAATAAGTATAGCAATAAACTATTGTGTTTTTAACTTCTGTACCAATTTTTAAATTGATTTGTTAAAAAATGTCGAAAATGGAGTCGTTGAATCCAAAGGTGTTATAGTTAAAACGAGATAGGTAAAACAGAAGACTATTTTCAAGCGCCTCGTTTTTAAAAATAACATGAAAAAAATCTTTCATACTTACTAAGAACATTTATACTGGTGTACTCAACTTGAAAAACAAATTTGATGTTGATATTCCAAAAATTGACGAAACTGGAATAGATTGAAATTAGTTCGTGGGTACGGTACTCCTAAAATCGATAATCGAAATCGACTCCTAGATCGGGTAATTTTCAAGATAACAAGCTGAGACTCAGCATAAATGTTTAATATATATATATATATATATATAACTCCTATACCAAGTTTCAATTCGATATATTAAAATTCAGCCAATTTAGAATGAGCCATCGCTTAATATATGAATAAGATGTCCCCTTTTAGTGATTTCCCCTGCTGCAAAATACATACCTGCATTATCGAATTTTTTCTAGACAAACCATTGCTCGGACGAAATAAATACACATGACATTTTTTGTTGAAAAATACCTCCCCTACAAGGTGGTATTTTTTATTTTTCTCTATCTTCATCCCAGCTCGAAATATTAAGGATAATCGAAAAAGAAAATGATAATCGATGTTTTTCGACTTTGGGAAATCGATAGACTGATAAACTTTTTTTTATGTTAATCTACATACTTTAATGTACTCATAAAAAAAAAATCAGCCGTATTGTAAATTACTGGAACTTTTGGTCTAAATTTACCCCTACCGACTGGCCTATACGTGTTTTAATAACTTTAATTGAAGCAATATTTGTTCATACTAAGGAATTATTTCAGTTTTCCCAAAAACCACCCTTATTTCTACTCCTATGATCTGATTTTACCTATTAACGAACTCGATCAGGAATTTAGATCTATGTATGAATTTTATGTATCAGTCTGGACTTAATTTGGAAAACATTATTGCAGTCAATGATCTATAAATATATTAACTTTTGAATTGACTATTGTTTTAGGGTCTATGGACCATGACACGAAAAACTTAATACATATTTCCCTGAAGTTGCATGTTTACTTCCTTCGATACTTTACTTCCTACCAGGCCTACTCTTAAAAACACTAACCTAAAAAGTATAATTACAAATTGTTTTCAAGTAGTAAATTAGATGTTAATGAAAACGCCAATTAAATGCTTCTTAGCATAATGATCCAGTTTGAGTTAAATAATCTACAGATTTCTTTCACTCATTTCAAAATGGCGATGATTTAAACTGTTTAACGTCAAATGTCTTGAATCCCGGTAATTTAACACAATAGCCGAAAACGTTGTATTTATTGACAGACAAAATGGTATTTTGTAAAAAAGGAGAAGTAATTTTTTAGTCGCAATTTTGAAATGTTTGTGATATGACCAAAGTTGAAATACAAGCCTAAAAGTCCTTCAACTTTATATCGTACATTGCTATTTAATTTTTAATTTAAAAACTTTCTCACTATACTTATAGTATAGAGAAAGTATAGTGATCGCAAAAAAATCGATGTTGAGATTTTTTTGGAAATATCCGTTTTGGGACCCCCTGAGTCCAAAAAGTGGGCTTTACAAAATGTCTGTCTGTATGTATTTATGTCTATATGTACGTCTGTATGTATACAAAGCAAGATCGAAAACTATTCGATCGATTTCAAACAAATGTGCACCAGACATGTCAAGTAGGCCTGTATAGATGCACGAAAAACGGTTTTGAAAAGTTTTGAAAAACAACCCCCATTTTGGCAAAAAAAACCAAAAAATCAGTTATTATTTTTTTATTAAAAAAACGGCTCTAACGATTTTGATAAAATTTGGCTTATTTGTAGCATTTAATGTACCCTACCATATGAACAAAACAACATCTTTATATATAATACGTGAAGCCGTTTCTTGTAAACATAACTCCTCCTTTATTTCTGGACCAATTTTAATGTTTGAGGTTTCAAAAAATTCGTCTCATTTCGTAGTTTTTCAATAAGGTTTTAGATGTCAAAAATTCTTATCCTTAATGGCGTGAACTAATCTCAAAGGTCGGGTTTTCCCCATAAGATTAACATGGAAATATTTAAAAACCATTTCTATACAAAACAGCTGTTTATAATAAGAAACAAACTAATCCAGCTGATTTCGTGGATGTAAATAACGATGATTACAGTATTCAGAAGGTTATAAAAACATTTTAATACAAAACAGCTGTTTATAATAAGAAACTAACTAATACAGCTGCTTTGTGGAAGTAAATATTGATTTTTATAAGGGAGGAAATGAATTATTTATTCAAATTATAAAATTTACGAACTAATTTGTTTTGAACATTAATTTAACAATATTTACCATCTTAGTTTTGAGGTTATTATTTATAACTTTTTTGTTAGGTTTTTGATTAAGTGTAGACCTGAGCCTTACTGGTTCTTTTAACCTTTATTATTACTGCTGTTATAAAATATAAGAAATAATTTGATTTGAACATTTAACATTATTTACCATCTTAGTTTAGAGGTTATTATTAATCCTACACTTTTATTATAAATAAAACATAACATATGTTTTTAGAAGGTCGCACCGGGGGTTGGCGTGCGGAGCTCGCAGGGGTCTCCCCTAGTACTTAAAAATATACGAAACTAATAAAATTATCTCTATTTACTGTTTTGGGGTTGCAGTTTGAGTGACAGTTGTTTTCGAATAAACAAAGCCATAAAACGCAATCGACTTAACGGCAAAATCGATTAAATGTGTTGCCTACTTCGATGTCGAATAAATCTTTCGGTAAAAGCAAACTAACGCTTAAACCAATGTGACCTCGTGGAGTCGAATGGTTCTAAGTAATATAGAGATACTGTATTTAACATACGTTACTTTATGTAGTCCAGCAATTAGTTCATGTACTACAAACTAAATGCAAACACTATAAAGCAGGAAATATCCTTATGTATTCAGAAGTATATAAATACCATAAATATACATTTGAACTTTATAGCAGTAAATGTGTATAATAGTCTAACTGACAAACAGACCCAACTCAATGTTTGAAATGTACACAATTTTGTTTATGAAGTATCAAGGAAAACATTTGCGTATGGGAGAAATTCTTTATAAGTTCGATTCTTTTATCTCAATTATGTATTGTTTATTGATAAACTGATTTTAATATAGAAGTTGTGCTATAAAAACAATTTCTGTCTCCTAACTACTGTTGAAATAAACAGCTGTTGGAAGCGAAAGTGTGAAACCTCATTTACTGAGTTGACGGACCAGTGTTGATATCCATAGTGACACGCTTTCTTTTATAAAGATGTGCAGAGAAAATGTTGGAGATTTGGCTGGGGGAAAGGGTGG
>JAGFPH010015971.1:9435-20168 GCA_018207615.1 Philaenus spumarius
TCGGATAAATTGGAACACTGCAAGCCAATGTTTGTTAAAACTGGTATTTTAACTGTTATCAACTTATATACTTTGGATGTAGTTATGTCTGTAAAGAATAATTTACATATGTATCCAGTTAGATGATTAGTTCATGATTATAATACAGGATTTGGTCATATTCTTGAACAACCGAGACATAGATTGAATAAATCCAAGAATTATCATTTGGCTTTAGGAATCAAACTGTTCAATAAACTGCCTGAACTTTTCGAAGCTTGTCAAATGATGATTTATATAATACTTTTTATGGTTGGCTGAAAAATCACCCATTTTATAACTTGGCGGACTATTTGAATTGTGATATCAATATTTAGTAAGCCTGGGTCTGTCGTGTTAGTTTTAAGTTTTAATAAATTAAGCCTGTATGTGACGAGGTCTATTGCAATGTTGTACATGTGCTGAAGGACCAATAAATGTTCTGTTCTGTTCATTATCGAAATCAATAAATTCAATTAACTTATATTTATTTGTAAGTTAACAGAATTGTTTTTGACAAATTTTCAAATTGTTAAATTTTTTTTTTTTCTAATTCGCCTTGGATAATCGAGGTTCTACTGTACTTTTAAAAGTGTTTCATATAGTTTGGTTTTATTTGTTTGGAAGTATTAAAGTTGATGGACGTAATCAGCTAGCTATATCTCGGTGCTAACTAAGGTCATGGAAAGGCTACAGTAATTGACAAAATTGAATGATTATCTCAACATTTTGTTAACCCTAGAACTGGCATCGTTAAAGCTAAAATTGAAAGCCCGTTTATAGCGTTTTGCAAGCATATTTTTAAAAATTCGCCAAAAATAGTAAATGAACCCCAATTCAAAAGTGTTCAATAGCTTTTTTGTAGAAGAAACTTCAAAGAATTCAAATATGCCACTAAAAATGATTTTCTTTCAAAATTGTAAAAGTTATTAGCTCAAGAAGCAAAAAATGTTTAGTAACGAAAGGAAAAAGTTCAACTTTAGGCCTAAATAACAAGTAGTAAACATTTTTTGTATTTTTTTCGTAAGCATAAAAATGTTTTATAATTTAGTTTTAAATAGAACTTTATAAAAACATATATCAATTTCAAATTTCTTATTTTGAAAAACACAGTTTTTATGTTCCAAATACACTACGCTAACAAAACTGGGCCTAGATTGAAACTTAATTTACTAATATATGCTTTGCCCAAAAAAGAAATATTATTATAACAAAGTGTAGAGGATAAATCAAAGAAAAGAACGGTATACTTGCCTTTCCTTAGTTCACAAAAGTGTTTGAGTTATCTTTATTTGAATAACAAAATGACATCAATCCAATGAAACGTCGCCGGTCGATATACTACTTGCAGAGAGGGTCATTTGAATACCGTGGGAGCGACAAATGCCGGCCGGTCTCGCCACACTGTCCTAATTATGTACTTCCACTGCTGTCTAGACAAACAAAAAAACTGGTTATTTCTAGTTAACTTCCCACCTTTAAAAAGATCGAACGATTCTCTATAAAATTGTATCAAGAAATCTGTAAAAACATATGGAATTGTAGGCGTTATCTCGGTTGACAAATGTGCCTGTTTCAGTGGTTGAAAACTGTCCAATCACAAGGGTTTACAGACATCTTTTGAATTAATCCTGTAAAATAGTGACATCTGATTGGAAGGCATTATTAGAAAGATAAAATCTTGATGAATCCAATGGTAGCTTTATAATCTCAATAGAAATACTTCTGTAGACGGTGTTGCCCGTTGAAGAAGTGGGAAATAACAGTACAATTGTATGCAGATTCGCGTGCGGAAATAGCTGTAGTCCGATATGCATATTTTAAAACGATGATTACGTATGTAAATATACATTTTACGAAAAAGTTGTAAATACAAAAATTAAATTTTAATTCATTTCCTTTCCAATGGTGCCTGTTTTATTACGATTGGGTGATTTTAAGTAGATTAAATTATCGATTATGCAAATATATGCAAATTCTCGCAAATGTTCGAGCGGGTTGCATTTGCGCCCGAGATACTGCAGTCTGCCACTTTGAGGGTTAAAGGAAAACTCCACTCTGTTTAGTCAGTGGTAATTTGAGAAATCACCCTGAATTTTAGTTCTAATACATTATTCTGTTCATTTGTTTTCTTTCTTTTTTACCTTTCCGAGTCGATGCTATATTTTTTCCATTACATGTTTATATGGTCATGTGTTTTGCAGGCAAACTTGGACCTGGGAACTGATCGTTTTGGTTTTGGATTCGGTGGTACGGGAAAGAAATCCAACTCAAAACAGTTTGATAACTACGGAGAGCCTTTTGGAATGCACGATGTAATCGGATGTTTCCTAGACTTGGAATCCTACCAGATCAAGTTTGCGAAGAATGGGAAAGACCTCGGACTGGCTTTTACTATTCCAAAGCAACTGCATGATTCGGCTTTTTTCCCAGCTGTGGTTCTAAAGGTGTGGTTTATTAGTTTATATTATGTTTGGAGTATAAATAAACCTGGGATGTGACAGTTAGACTTCTGTCCTGCCAGCCATCATTTTACCAAAATAATAGTAATAGCAACGGACTAATACGTTGTATACCCATGGCTTTTATTTATTTATTTAACAGCTAGGAGACAATTTCGTACGTTGTATTAGCCTTGTCAATACTTTTTTTACATTTAAACCATTTAATAATTTTTTTTATTTCTGTAATTACTTTTATAATAATTTATATCAAAATGTATAAAAAAAGACATAATTCAATAGGCTGACTCATGAATTGTACAGAATAAAAAGTGCCTTGCTTTAGGTATCTTAATATTTTCATTTTTAAAGGCCTTTTCCTCTGTTATTATTTTAATTTTATGTGGAAGACATTTGTAGAGGATGGCTCTATAAATTTCTGGTCATTTTTAAGTTTGAGAAAGCATAAGTTTAAATAAGTTTAGAGGCTTGAATAAACTATACATCATTCTGTATTAACTATACATCATTCTGTATTAACTATACATCATTCTGTATTAACTATACATCATTCTGTATTAACTATACACCATTCTGTATTAACTATACACCATTCTGTATTAACTATACACCATTATGTATTAACTATACACCATTATGTATTAACTATACACCATTCTGTATTAACTATACACCATTCTGTATTAACATTTTGCAATAAGTGCGATTTTTTGCGAAATCCCAGGTTTAATTGCGAAAAACGCAAAATCCACGATTTTTGCGAAAAAGACGATTTTTCGCAAAATCGGTGATTTATTATTACCAGAATCGTAAATATAGATTGTTTCCAAAATGGCGTAAATACTAACAGTAGCTTATTTCGTTATTATATAGTTTTATTAATGCAATTTTTCATAAAAGAATACAATTTAAGACAGAGGTTATGCTTAGTAGGCCTACTATATTTCGTTTCTGTATACAAAGTTTTAAGACGCTAAATTAACGGATCGGACTGACATGTAAATAGTTTTTTGATTGCATGATAATTGATTATATACAGATCGCAATCGACTTTAAACATCCTGACAACAATTAATTTTCATATTGGATTCAAAGCTTTTCTTGTCTCGCGGACAGTAAAAAAAGTCCCGACGGCCAAGCATCATTCGTTTCATTTTTAGTGAGCAGTGAGCTATGATTTCGAATTCCGTTTATTTACAATTAGACGTTAATTTTATGAAGTTATAGTAGAGCGTCGATTTTCAGAACTAATTAGGACTGAGGGACTTCTGACAATCAATTTGTTCGGATAATTAAATTCATGTGTATTTGCTAATGTTCTAATGACTGGCAGCGTCCGGTCCGGCTGACGCAACAGCTGCCGCTGTTCCGTTGAGCGCATACACTCCCTGAAATTGAACTCGGCAGCGTCCGGCTGACGTAACAGCAGCCGCTGTTCTGTTGAACGCATACACTCCCTGAAGTCTACAACTCGTTCTACAACTACAACTGGACTATGTCTATGCGAGACTATATCTTTTCTTTATATAAAAATGTTGTTACAGACAGGAGAACAAATTTAAAAATTGAAAATGTAGAATTGTTTACAACTCTTGCTTTTGAAGGTTGAGGTTCCTGTATAACCTCCAAATAAAACCTGGAGAGTCAGGGGAAATTTTGGTAATGTTTTAGTTTGTGTAAATTTTGTGTTTTAATTATTTTAGTTTAGGTTTTAGTTCCTATGTGAGGTTCTTCAAATTTCAATTTATTTTCATACTTTTTTCGAAGTAGTAATTTGAAGCATACATTAATAATTTATTAATTTAGTCTTTTAGATATTCAGTGAAGTTAGTCAGAATTTTCTTTATTGTATTTATATTATTTTGTATTTATTGACCTGTATTTTATAGCATGAACGTTACATAATACTTTTATGTATATATATATATGTTTTTTAAACTCTCTAAATTCTTAGTTTTCTAACTAATTGTTGAATTTTCTGTGGGATGATGATTTAAAAAACTTTTAGTTTGTAATTAAGCTTTTTATATTAATTATGAATGAGTACAAAATGCAGAAGAATAAATGCTATTTTTACCAAAATAGATGCTATTTTCCCAGAAAATAAATGCTATTTTTCCAAAAAATAAATGCTATTTTTTCCGGTCCCTAAACTATACACCATTCTGTATTAACTATACATCATTCTGTATTAACTATACATCATTCTGTATTAACTATACATTATTCTGTATTAGCTATACATCATTCTGTATTAACTATACATCGTTGTGAGAATCATTGAAAATATGAGACAGCTCCCAAGTACAGAATATCATATCACCTAAATCAATAATCACTAGTTTACAAAGTTCCCAACTTCTTTATTTTTTTGTTAAGTATTTGTTTCTGTCACCTAACTTCTTTTTTGTTGAAACTGAATTTACTGTCTAAGAGGGAATAAATTTGGAAAAGTTGTTATGTGAAATTAATTTAGTGTCTAGTGCAGCGAAATTTTGAAAAATTAAAAGATTAGAACAAAGAAATAATTACCGGAAATAGTTGTGACCATGAGGCCGATACACATGAAAGAACAAGTTAAAAGTTGGACCTCTAGGCTAGCAATCACATGAGGTTTTATATTTTAAGGAAAAAACTACGATTACCCGTGTTAGGTTGGCGAGAAAGTAAATAGGGTGGATCGGTAACCAATACTGCTACCAACTATAACGCATACTGGGCCCTTTATTTAATTCACCCCGCCCCGTAATACGCATTCGCTAATCGCCGGGTTAGGTTAGAGGCGTTGTTAACTACCGACAGCCTAATTTCAATGTGAGGTTATGCACTTGTAACAACCACAAACACGGGTAGCCAGCTTTGACTTACACTTAAATTGCTGATCAATAATTATTCAACACTAAAGCACTAGACACAAACACGTAATTAACTAACTAGATCATTGTCAGCCCAAATAGGCTATAACTCCCCAAAATAGGTTTATCAGACGCCGCGACTATTACATGTCTAATCGGCCCCCGCGATACGGTAGCCCCTCGCTAATTTACTTAGCCGGCCATCACACAATTACACAACCAAATATTAATTAATTAATTAAACATTGGTCTCTCTAAGGTGGTCTGTAATGGCTGCAGGTCGGTGGAGAGATGGTGTTACACGGCAATAGACGCCAACGGATTCTCACTGCAATGCCCACTTGATCGTTGGTCATAGATAAGATAGACCTAGATAACTTGTGACAGGCTCTGGTTCTCTCATAAAATCCTAATCCGGAACCTGAGCGCGTCACAAAACCACGAATATATTTCGTAGTCTTTACTCCATCATCAGAGTTTTGTCACTCTACTGCGGTCTTTAATATATTAGTAATAAACACAGGCCTGAACAACAAATAACTTTCATATAAAAAATATAAATCAAAATCACATAACCTAAATCAAAAACCCACTTTTTTCCAAAGTTCATGTTTTGTCATTCTACTGCCGGTCTTCAATATATTAATTAAAAAACACAGACCCGAACAACAAATAACTTTTCATGTAAAAACTATAAATCAAAATCACGTAACCTAAATCAAAAACCCACTTTTTTCCAAAGTTCGTGTTTTGTCACTCTACTGCCGCCGGTCTTCAATATATTAATAAAAAAACACAAACTCGAACAACACACATAACTTTACCTGTAAAAAAAAATCACTTTTTACAATGCTTTTCGTAATCTTTTCATCATCAGAGTTTCATCGTTCAACTGATGTCTTCAATACACTAATAAAATAATTCGATCACGCAGCTGAATCGCTGCTGTGAGTTGAGCGAATTTCCTATATTGTCTAATATTCGTGGTCACTGTTTACTAATTTTGTTTGAAATCACTGTCTGTAATTTACTTTTCGGGGTTAGTTATACATAACACGAGTACTTGTAGGTGTAAATTATAATTTCCAAAATGAATAGTCAAACGAGCTTAACAGTTGAAAACCTATTGTTAATGACACATATTTATTTAAAAGGTTATGTTAGAATTAATATATATATATATACATATATATATAATATTGAATTTTAGTTTTCTACAGTCTGTTTTTCTGTATCTCTGGCAAATGGAATGCCTCATAGATCACTGTGATTCTCCACTAACTGTTCTGTATGGAATGTACAGTAACCGTTCATTTCTATTCACTACTTGCCAACAAATATTGACTTCTTTTTGCCTGATTGTACAATTTTGAAATTAAATATTTGGTTAATTAATTATTATTATTCCATCACGTTTTATATTGCCTTTGTCATAATTCTTCTCAAAATTTTTTATTTTTTTTACTTATCTTAACAATGAAATCACATATTATGTTACAATGGTTTATTACTATGCCAAATTTAATTACGATACTTTTTTCTGGTCTGGAGAAAATCAACCTTCATAGACTAGTGATTTTACAAAAACTCTGTTTTTTTTTCCTATTAAGGTATGCAAGTATTTTGAATGAAAAAGAAATAAATTAAAATCACAATTATTACAAATTTTGTTAAACCAATATGACTGAGTAATTTACTATATTCACTAAATTTAATTCAGAATGCTGAGATGGCGTTTAACTTTGGTGCCCAACCCTTCAAACACCCACCAACAGGAGGATTTATAGCTCCCTGCCAAGCAGCCAAAGATCAAATAAAGAACTCTGATGTATCCGGAGGAGCTTCGACCTCGACTAAACAAGTGAACTACGCTCCTCAGGCGATCATCATTGAGGTAAGTCAATCTAATACAGTAACTCTCAGGGCATTTAGAAGGACTTAGTCACCGGATACTATCAAGTATCATTAATAAGTAGTAATTAATGTTTTTTTTATCTGTTTCATAATTATTTATTTCATGTTTTCACTTTTTCGTTGGTTGTTGATGATGTGACATCCAGGGCATCGTCATCTTTAACGTCTTCACAGCCTTTTTGGAAACGCTTACATCATTAAAAAACAGTTGTTTTACATGTTGTTTCTAAAACATTGCTGCACTTTCACCCATTCTTATAGCAAAATTTAATGCAAATTCTCTGATCCATTTTTTAAGGTAATTTATAATTGCCGATTAATAACAGCTGACAACACACTAAAATCATATGTGACTAACATTGTACTTAGACTTTTCAGACATGTTTACCAACACAATAACGATCAAAATCCCACGATTC
The DNA here is from genome assembly GCA_018207615.1 of Philaenus spumarius. NCBI lineage: Eukaryota > Metazoa > Arthropoda > Insecta > Hemiptera > Aphrophoridae > Philaenus > Philaenus spumarius. The sequence goes on from JAGFPH010015971.1 coordinate 17,104, forward strand.
GGACTAATATAACTCGCAATTTTACAAAATTCCCATTACTTTTTGAGGGCGCCTTGTATGTGTCCCGTTAGTGAATCACAGGTTTCAAATTGGTAATCAATTTCCGTAGACACAGTTGTGAGGTGGAAGAAATGATCCTTTTTCTGAGATGCAATAAGTCACAGATTCTAAAATAAGTTGGAGTAAAATTACATTGATCATCGTAGATTGATTTGAATTCAGCAAACCAAAGGATACAATGAGCTTTCTGTTGCACAGTGCTGGATAGACAGCAGACAGGGGTCATCAGGACTACACACACACACACTCTCTAATATCAGGATACAAAAATAATGTGTAACTTTCAAATGTATACCCTAGTTGATGTAGTAATTTGTTCAATTACCCGTCAGAACAAGATAATTGTGGTCAATCTAAGTTAATACACAGGTTGTTAATAATTCAGCTATGTGTTTATTGTGATATTTACAGTAAAAAACTACCTATAGTCATAGGTCCTATAAGGCTGCTTTCCATTTAGTTTTTTTTTACTAAATAATTTGTATGTCTAGAACGGTCTAAATGTGATTAATTTATTTAGCTAAGACTAATTTTTTATTCGTATAAAAATGAAGGAGTCAGGGCTGTGCAAATAGTTCGAAAATAGATTCGAATCCAAATCCATCTCTGGATCCGATTCGGATTCGATAGTCGAATCCGCCATGCAAAAATATTCGGATTCGTATTCGAAAATAAATCCGCTAATCCAGATTCGGTTCGAAAAATCGAGTAGTGATTGAAAAGATTCGAAAATTTTTCAAGGATAAAACAGTACGAATGAGAAAAAAGTAATTAACGGTTTTGAACAGAGAATGTTGCACCATGTTAGGCTGCTGTGAATGAAATGTTTTACTGCAGCCTATAAGTATTGCAGTTTGACTTTTTAATTTTTGACATTACCTGATTTAATTAGCCTATTAAATTTGTGTTATTCACTATTATTAACTAAATTATGATACCAGTTAGTAGGTGGGCTTTATTTGATTGTGTTAAATTCCCAATAAAAAGAAGTTGGACTTGGATTCAATGTTAGTTTTTAATATAATTTAATTTTTAAATAAGCTACTCACAGTCCAATAAATAATAATTTTTATAAACACCTTTTAAAATGTATAATTTTTTAATATTTGGTATCAATTCGACAAACTTTAGAAGATTCGGATTCGATTTGAATTTGTAGACTTGAGATTCGAATTCGTAGGCTTGAGATTCGGAGTCAATTCGGATTCGTAATTAGCCTAAAAATATTATTCGGATTCTTAATTAGCATACAAATATTATTCGGATTCGATTCGGATTCGAAATGACTGAAAAAATATTATTTGGATTCGATCTAGAATTTCTGGATTCGCACAGCCCTGGAAAGAGTACACTCTCCATTTATGAGTGTCAACTCTCATCTAAAGTTGAATCTCTTCATTACTCGCCAAAATAGAGTGAACACTCATAAATATTATGAAATAAGAGAGCACTTTGTTTTATTCAAAGTGCTTATTTTATGTGTTTTTTTCTATGAATAATCAAACCCGTGTGTAAGCCATGTGATTTTTATTTTTCAGCCTTCCCGAGAGTTAGCCGAACAAACTCACAACCAAATAATTAAGTTTAAAAAACACATTGACAAGCCAAAAATAAAAGATCTTCTCGTAGTCGGAGGGAATAACGTGAAAGATCAGATTTCTGCTTTGAGTTCAGGGGTAAGTTTATGTTGTTATTTTATATAAATAACCGGGGGAAACCCCTGCGTACTCCTCACGCCAACCCCGTTGGAACCTTCTATACACATAATCATTTTATGTTTTCTTTATAATAAAGGTGTAGTATTAATAATAACCCCAAAGCTAACATGGTAAATAATGTTAAATGTTCAAATCAAATTATTTCGACTATTTTATAACAGCAGTTATAATAAAGGTTAAAAGAACCAGCAAGGCTCAGGTATAGACTTTAATAAAAACCTAACCTAAAAGTTAGAAATACAAATAGTTGTTTCAAAGTGTGAAATCAGATGTTAATGGAAATATTAGAGCAAACTGCTGTTTTTCTGTTATTTTATTCAATTGGTTGCTATGGTAATTCATCAGTCTAGGCCTAACCTAAGATTTTTTTCCGACTAAATGTACAAATATTGAAATAAAAAATGTTCTTATCAAAATAAATTATAGCCTATGTTACTCAAGGATAGTGTAGCTTTTTATTAGTAAAACTATGTTTTCAGTCAGTTCAGTAGTTCCAGTGATTACCCCCTAAATACAAACAAAAAAATTTTACCTCTTTATAATATTAGTAAGTATAGATGCTTCTGTACGTGTATGACACTTAACTGCTCCTAAATGGCTGAACCAATTTTGATGAAATTTTGTGAGTGTGTTTCAGTAGGTCCCTGGATGGTTTAGATTCACAATTGAAATTCAGTTGAAATGGGGGTTACTACCCCTGTGCAATAAATATAAGTAAAACTAACTTCCTAAACCTGTAAAGCTAGGAAACTTCCCACAACCTGCTAAAAACTCTCTTCAACTCAATCTTGTTAAGTACCAGGGTTTAATGTGCAATGTTGTCTTTTAGGTAGACATAGTGGTAGCAACTCCTGGCAGACTGGAAGACTTGATCTCCGGAGGTCATTTATCTTTAGTACAGTGCAGATTCTTTGTGCTGGATGAAGCCGACGGTCTGTTGAAACAAGGTTACACAGATTTTATAGACAGGCTACATCGGCAGATTCCGAAAATTACATCCGATGGAAAGAGACTGCAAATGATTGTCTGTTCGGCTACGTTGCATGCGTTTGAAGTTAAGAAAATGGCCGTAAGTAATTGTTTATCTAGTGTATTTATAAGTTTTATTATATTATTTGGTAATGTTTGCAACATAATCTACTTTTCTAAATGGGTTAACGTCCCACTTAGCGATGCCATTTAAAAATGTATTTATTTAATTAATAAAGAAGTGCTTTTAACTTCTCAAGGGTTTGGTCACTTGGCTAAAAGGGTACTTGTTACAGTGGGATAAGGTACAAGAAATAT
>JAGFPH010015974.1:3536-20159 GCA_018207615.1 Philaenus spumarius
GTTTTCTTCTAGGCTAGTTTGATTTAATTTTAAGTTTTCTTCTAGGCTAATTTGATTCTGTTTTAATTTAATGTCTAAATTTTCTTCTAGGCTAGTTTGATTTTGGGCTAATTTGATATCCAGGTTTAATTGTAAATTTTGTATTAATAAGGTCATTTGTTCTAAGAGGTTATGCTGGCTTAATTCAGTAGACGTTTCACTTTGTGTAACTGCCATTGTGCTGGTTGTTGGTTGTGGTGCGTCAATTTCTTGGTTTTCGATTTCACTAATGGGTCTTAAGTTCTTTAAATGGCCTTCCTGTGCTTTTTCAGTCGGTCTTATAGATTTTCTTAAATTGTATTTAGGGTCATCCTCTTGTGGGTTATTCATATTTATAATATAGGCTTATTTTATAATATATTTTACTTATGGTAGGGTACTTATAACTAATATTATACTAAAGTGTGGATCTATCAATTACTATATCTATAAATGTGTTGGTTATGTTTTTTTTTTTTTTTGTTGAGTGTTTAAGGAAGTAATTATTTATTATGGAGATAATTACAGCTGGCACGTTGGTCGCCAAATTTATAATATTTCTTATTAAATACTTGCCCCAAAGTTGGGAGTAAAAGTTATAATATTACTAATTACTAATACTATAGCCTATAGGTAATATAATTGAAACCTACTAAGTTCAGCTTCAATTATATTAGCTTTGAAATAAGTACAAATTTGATTTAACAAAATTTTAGTTTAATACAATTAAAATTATTCATCTAGAAATACATAAGGTTTATAATTTTGGTTTGGTACAAGAAAGAAAGAAAGAATTGAATTTATTTTATTTATAATGAGGAATATCTATTTTAAACAAAATGTCTATTTCCAGTTTGGCTTAGCTCAGTAGGCTATAATAATTTAAAATTCGTAGAATAAAGTATGTTTCATCAACATAATACATAATTAAATTAAATTTAATTTTAATTCAAATTGATCTCGGGCTAGGGGTACTCGTGCTGCTGTAATTATCCCATTAAACATACACGCAATTATGAATTTAAACATGAAGTTAACAATTATGAAATGGCGTCATAAGGAATTGGATTAGAAGAAAGGTAAATATTTTTATTTAACTAATTTCCTTTAAGTTTTAAACTTAATCACTGTTCTTTAAATACTTATCAGTTTTTGGTTGAACACATGAGTAAATATCGGGTTATTTTACGTTCTGATTACACTTTTATAAAACAATTAACGGCGTCACTTCTTCATTTCATTAGATACGTCCACCCAGGCTTAGTTCTCAATTTGCACTGATTATGGCTTCACTTTCAAACGATGTAGCCGGATTTCTTCACTTCCGTATATCTCTGAGATCGGAAATAAGCATCTCTCCTTTTGATTTGCTGGTTGCGTTCTCGTAATGCTACGTCATAGGCTTCTTTCGTCGTTACCATGGTTACGGAGTATTACGTCACTGCTATTTTCCTAACATGGCGTGTTTTTCTCTTTTGAAATTAGTTTTTGACGGATTTTATACCTAAAGTATTTCTTTGTTGGTTAAAACAATTGTAGAATTAATTTGTTCTTGCGTTTAAAGCATAAAATTTATTTACTTGTAATAATTTTAATTTACCCGATTAAATAATAACTTCCTTTTTTGAATTTAGTGTATGTTGTACTACTTGTGTCATATGTTAAACTAATTATGGTGAATATTTTAGTAATAATAATAATCTACGGTATATAATTAACTAATAATTGTTTCATAAATATTTTCTTAAATATAGAATACGTTTCATACATTGGATTATCGTGTTTTTGTTTATAGTTCAAATTACATGGTACATTATTTGTTTTAGCTTGACTCGCGTTTACAATGGTTTGGTCGCCTACTAAACATGGCTGACATAACTTAACTACATACGTTTTTTAACCATCTTGTGTTCTTGTATAATGATTTTGACAAATTTTACATAAATAATAGATATAATGTTTCTAATTTAGTTTCTTACTTTCATTTCTTCATGGGGTTTGGTACTGGTGTTTGTTTATATTTACATAGGGTTCTCTAGGCTATAATACTATAGGCCTACTGTTAGAAGTGGATGCTTTTGTATTACTTAGATTTGAGACATTACAGTCGGTCTTAAATTGTATTTGGGGTTCTCTTCGTTGTTGGGATTCATTTTTATAAATTTTGATTATGTTCCTAATTTTATATCTAAATCACGGATATGGCTTGGCTATTTGTGCTTAACTTAACATCACTTATTTCTAATACATCTTATATAGGCCTACAACTAAAATTTAAATTAGGTCTATCTTAATACTATACATATATATTTATTAAATTGTTATATTTCCTAGGGTAAGTCAGTTTATTATGTATGAAGGTATATTCAGCCCAATACGTTGGTCGCCATTTTATAACTTAACTGTTATAAAATTTCTAAAAAAACTTAAAATTGTGGTGACAAAATTTTATAATATATAGAAGCTATTCTTACTTCTCCTCAGCTAGTAAGTTAACATTAGAAATAAATCATTTAAACACTCAAGTTTTCTGAACATCATCAACATAAACGTTTATTAGAAATCAAAAATGTATCAATATTACAATTTGTATTGGTTTTTTATTCTTGGGTATGCCTTGATAAAAGTTCATAGTTACCCTGGCTTAGCTCAATTTTGGTAGAATTGGCATATCTATTAAAAGGTAAGTTTTATTTAATTTCATTGAATTTTTAAAAGGTATCTCGGGGTAGGCACTCTGCTGGCACTGAATATACCTCCTTAAATTTATTATTCGCATTCATATTACTCTAGGAAAGTTCAAAATTATAGGGATTGTTAATTTAGGATTTGGGTTACAGAAAGTCTTTTGAAGATTTTTAATTTTATATAATTTTAAGTTCTATTGTTCATTCCACGCATTCAATTGTTCATATTTAAATAGTTAAGATAGAGTATACCAATCTCTATTCGAATTAAGTCACTGTTCAGATTATTACTTCATTAAACTAAAAAAATTAGCACTGTTTAATTAACACATCTTCTCACGTTGATGGCTACTGTAGGACTCTTTTGAAAAGGACGCCGGTTTTGGCTTGGTGACGCTACTGGTACTACGGGGTTCACATCCTTCCTTAGAGGTCTCTTGACTCTTGTATTTATTCGCATTTTCCATTAATTTGCCGGCGGATGGATACCATGACGTCATCAAAGTAGCTCCTCTGCCGGACCAACGTTCATTTAGCGTAATAAATATAGTGCGTTTGTTATCGTATTTTTCATGGTTTGTCTTTCAAGTTTTGATAGTTATTTTTGCATTACAGATGCATTTTGATTTTACTGTTATATTTTTAAATAGAATATTGTTTACCGTAAAAGATTTTACCGCGACAAAATAAACTGACTTCTGATTGGTTAACTTACATTTACACATACAAACAGCTGTTATCTTCCATTTTGCAATGGTCGAATCTACATACATTGATACTGTCTAATGACTACTTAAATAATAATATGGATTACAATAAATAATTATTCAGATCTAACAATTTGATTTGTATACGCTAAACTTTTATTTTCAGTGTATTAGGTTACGTAATTTAGCGGTCCACGCTAGTAGTGCTAGTACATTGTTTTCAATTTGCGATGGGTTTTGACAGTGTGTTCAATGTTTACAAATGGAATTTCGGATTGTTTTGCTTGAATTCTTTTATTAATAATGTGTGGTTCTATGTGAAGCGTTTTGTGATTGATAAATAAATATATGAATGTGTTGTGGTGCTTTGTGTTGTGAAATTATATTTGTTATGCGTTGTTTTGTTTTGGAGGTTACATTCGGTTTAGGTTACAATTGCTTTTACAATAGGTTTGTTTTGCATTACTTATCTAGTTTACAATTATATGTCGGTTGTATTGAATTTAACATCTAGATATGGTATTGGCTTTACATTTGCTTGACTTTTAAATTCCTATAGCTAGGCTATGTGTATTTATATTGCATCATAGGCTAGGCTAATGCATTCAGTTAGAATGTCGATTTTACAAGGTTAGGTTCTTGATAGGCTACTTTACATTAGGTTTGATATATTTGTGATTTTGTACTATTATAAATAAAACAATAAGAATTGAAAACAATAAACATTGGTTCAAACATATAACTGCTGATTTCGTCCATTAGCTTTAATGCTTCAGCAAAATTTATATAAATATTAAAAAGTGTTCAGTTAATATACAGTACGGTATAATACGCGAGCGGCTACTTGTTCCTTATGCTAAGTATTAACACAGTACAAGCACGTAGACTGTCTGTGACGTATGCGACAGAGAGAGTAGAAGCGATTCTCTTTCTCTTCTTCCACAACGCAGATTCTCTTTCTCTTCTTGCACTACGCAGATTCTCCTAATTTTGTTCAACTGCAGGTTGAAGTCAGAGAAGGGGAAACATTTCACTATTCCTCTGATCCAGGCCTACCAAGGCTAGAGAAATTTCACTTCAAACATGTGTTATACATTTTACAAAGGAACTTTTAAGATTTCAGGAAAAAGTAAAGCAATGAAAAACTAAAGGAGAACATATGGCCAAATTAGGCCTACATGAACAGTGGCACCAAATATTAAATCAGGGTAGTGGGTGGCGGTTCTGTTCTTTTTGCCCAATGAAAACATACTGTACATTGAAGAAAAAGAACAGTTTGAAAAAAAAACAGATTAAATTACTGGTCTGTTACTATTTCTAGAATGAATTGTTTTACTTTAATATTATTATTGTTTTGGGTAATAGTAGCCTATACAAAGATTGGGTATAGTATACAAATAACATATCAACTTCAAATGTTATGATATTTTAGTTTAAACAACATATTGAACAAGAATTAACTATAAAAACAAAAAATTTAATATCGGAAATCATTAATAATGAAAAAGTTGCTGGGTCACTTTCTGTATCTAAGTGCTGTGTAGCTGAAGTGTCAAATTCTTCGGAGTTTTTACCGTTGTAAACCTCGCTGATAACACAAAAAAGATAGCCTAATGTAGCCTTTCCTTATTGTCCGAGAATCAGGGCAGTAGTCAAACCGGTTTTCTCGGGTCATTTGGCTTTTTAGGGGGCCCAGCGGGCCATGAAAAAATCACTAAGCTTTCACATAAGAAAAGAAAACTGCTGATGTTATAACGATAGTTTTTGCAACGTTAGGTATAAAATGTTAGAGAAGTTGAGATTTGGTCTCAATTGCAGTGGCTGCAAATTTCAAAAAATATAATATCAACATGTTTATTATAAAAATATTTGTTGTTGGACTTATTTTATTCACCATCCCAAAAGTGTAATGAGAATTTACCCAACAGCTACTAAAACCAAACTAAATTAGTTAAACACCAAATTCCCTCAATGCGAATGCTCAATTGCATACACCTAAGCGCAATAATTCGACCACGACCGGCAGAACGGAAGTTATAAGGTAAACCACAAGGGATTGTTAGAAAAATATTATTGGGTGAGAGGCCCGGCGAAGCAATTTTGCCCGGAGCCAATCAAAGCTGACTACGGCCCTGCCGAGAATAGTAATAATAATAAACAATAATTAATAAACAAACTTATATAATGTGTGTTTACAAATTGGATACATACTGCAACTAAAAATTATAAGTTAGAACTTCAGACTATTTTTTTTTTCTCACGTACCGGTATATATTGAACAAGAACTAATGAAATTATACAGACACTAATTATCGCAATACCACAAACTCACAAAAAAACGGTTGACTGTAGAACAAGATGCCATTGTCATTAGTAGCCTATAAGATTGACTGAACAACACTCAAAGCTGGACTTTGACTTTCTTATCGCTCGGTAAGCTTATCTACAAGGTTCCCGACGTTTAGTTATTTGTCAGTCTTCAGTCACAGTATGTTTCAAAAGTGTAAACATATATACGTTTTTACATTAACGTTATTGTCTATATAAAACGTTTTCGACATGTAGTTTTTTAGTTAGTTCTTCTTCAATATATTGTCTAACTAAAATATCTTAAAATTTGATGTTGACCCAGTCTTTGTATACTATTACCTCATTTTGTTACATGTGTTTAACCTTTTATTTAGTACTTTGTTAAAACTGTTGGTTATGTAGGCCTAATGTAAAAACTAAGTTAAACTCACATTTCTTATTACTTTAACAACATATTTATTTAAAGGTATTTCATGGTTTTATTAATATTTTAGGGAATAATTTTAAATAAACAAAGTAATGAATAATAATCAAACACAAATTAACGAATGTTGCAATAAAAACTTTTTAGGCCTACTCAACCGCCTTCAACACTAAAACAAGAAACGTTCTTAAAAACAGAGAATGTCCGTTTTCAGAAAAACAACACTTGTTCTGAACAAAACCTCGTTTCTAAAGAAAACACTTCTTTAACCCTTTCCACTCGAGTGTCGGGGCAGCCCCGTACCCCACTAATCCGCACGAACTCCTATGTCGGGCGAGCCCCGAACTCGCTATGAAAACGTTCTTTGATTGCATTTGAACAGACGTAGTTACTTTGATGACCGCTATTGTTGAAGTTTGAGATATGCTGCTATCTGTGGAATTTTTTAAGGACCATTTGAGTTCAGTTTCTGTGGTAAATAAATCTTAGAAAATGTAATGTTTGCCGTCTTTGGCCGGTCTGTAAACAGCTGTCTGCTCTCGCCGTTGTTTGGTTAATACTTACTACGCAGTGTTTTAGTGAGCTTTCGCGTTGTTTAGTTTTTTTGTACTAGGTTATCATGTGTAATTTCACAGTTTATTTTTGAATACCGGTATATTGTTCTTTTTATAATAATAATGACTGTTGTGAAATAAAATGAACGAAGACGACAGCAGTTTGTTACAAAATGACGTTAGTGGCAACGGAACGGAGTGATTAAAATATTACCAATCAGTTTTGAAAAAAAGCTTTTCTTACTAGTTTTGATCTACATAATACTGTTGTTAAGCAATAAAATAAATAGTTGAGGCAATTTTGTACAAGTTGGTGTCAAAACTAATTGTTTTCATAAAAACTCATTTTTTACAAAAAACTTGTTTTTCAATTAGGCTATAATTTTTTTATAATTTATTATTGTGTCTAAAACATGTGTAAACCACTTAATTTTGTTTGATATAGACAACAAAAAATAAGCAACAAATATAGTCCATACTTATTTGTGGTAGCCTAACTGGATTGTTTATAAATATATACAGGTATTATAAATGTGTTTTTTATAAATTATAAATATTATAAATTGTTCAAATGTGTTTTTAATCTATATATGTTTTTAATGTACATTAAGTGTCATGTGTGTATAAATGTTTTTATTTGTGACAAAGTTCCCAATGTGCGAATAGCTGAAATTTGAAAATGACTGAAAAAATAGTCGAAACGGCCGTCATTTAATGACGACGAAAAATCAGGATTGTTAGACAGATCATAAAGGTAAATATATAAACAAATATAGGTCTTCCCATTGAAAATTTTTCCAAAATTCTTGTTCATTCCGGTTTTTTGTTACAAATTTATATTTTTATCAATAAATAAAAACTAAAAACATTATACTTGAAAATAAAAATATATTTTTTTTTCATACCAATCTATACTTTAGTCATAGAAGAAACTACAAAAAAAAATCAGCCTTTTAGAACTGACAGAAATCCTTTTTTTTTTTTGGAGTAAATGTTACAGTGCAATATTCGCTCAAAATTAATCTGACCTGATACTAGGTTCCCAGTAATTCGAGTGGAAATCGTTAAAAACATTTTAAAAACTAAAATAAACGGTATCAGGAAACTGACACATACTTTCTCCCTCATTATAGAAACTTAATAAAAAAATACTATTACCAATTTATTGTGACTTTTTTATTTTTAACAGTCATTTTCCCATAAAAATCCATAAAATAATGGAAAAATCTACTTTTCTCAAAAACGGCTCGAACGATTTTGATTAAAATTTTACAGTTTATAGTACTTTAGGTCCCTAATAAACTATAAAATTTTAATCAAAATCGTTAGAGCCGTTTTTGAGAAAAGTTAATTTTTCCGTTATTTTATGGGTTTTTATGGGAAAATTACCCTTAAAAATAAAAAATTCACAAAAATGAAAAAAACGCCTGGAGATACCGTGGATTAGTACCTCCATACCAAATTTCATCAAAATCGGACGACTGGTTTAGGCTCTAGGTCTGATAACATCCACACAGACACACACACAGACATCACTCCGAAAACCACTTTTTTTAGGTTCAGGGGGACCCAAAACGGATATTTCCACCAAAAACTCAAACTCGAAAATTTTGACGAATACAATACTTTCTCCATATACTATGGTATAGGGGGAGAAAGTAAAAAGGTTAAAAACCATAGCTTGAATTGCACATTGGAGGGCTCGGCAGAATACAAGTAGGCCTATAATGAAAATAGCCTAAAGGTTCTAACCTGTAGTATTTAGTCACAGTATGTTTAACTGTAGGGCCTATTCAACATTTAACAGTAGAATGTAAAACAATGTTGCGTCTGATAAAGTATTAGCCAAGGGCCTAGTGGAAAAGGGGAAAACAGTTTTTCTGGACAAGAAACAACAATTCATTTTTTTTCAGAGAACTGATATTTTCAAACATTTTACTAAGTCTGGGTATGGTTGTAATTCCAACAGAGGAATGGGAGGAGGGTGACTATCAATATTAACCTAGAGAGAAGCTTGTTGCCCACTTAGACAGGCTCAGTATGGGCCATAACAGCTCATCGGGGTGTTGAAAAACTCAAAACTGTGCAGAACTCATCGTATGGGTTAAATAATACTGACCTCTAGCTTTTTTCAATACTTTTGATCTAGCCTGTGTGGCAAACTACACTAGGCCTATCCTATACACTCTCTGACATACAATTGCTAACCTAGAAATAAAATAAAAAACTAAACCTAGACTTACTTACAGGGGCTAGTAGAATAACAGTACGTTTCCAGTTCCAGTAAATATATATTGATACCACTACTGATCTTTCTAAAAAAAGATTTATTATTTCTCTTCACTCATAAAGCAAAAATGGTAACACTGTATTCCTAGATAGCTACTAGTTACAGATTTAAATATGATTTTTATGTCATAAAAGAGTTGATCAATCATTAAAATAATAACATGAAGTTACTTTTTATTAATTACTCTATCTTATCCCAGTAAAACCTATAAACATAATGTCATTAACTCACCGAAAAGAAGACATCACCCAACTCTCAGCACCCAAATTTTTGTACCAAAAAGAAGACAGCACCCAACTTTGTGGTAGCGACCGGATGTTACAAAGTGATTCACGTGTTATTTTTATCTGAATTGGGTTAAAATAAGGAGCAGGGGTGCCCACAGCATGGTTTGATGGCGCAAGTTGCGCCATCAGAATTTTTGGAGGAGAATCAATTTTTGGGGTGTTTTTCACAGTTTGGGGGGGGAATTTTCATATGTTCCTGATTAAAATCAACATAAAATATGAAGATTTGACGATTCCCCTCAAGAAATTAGGAGATAATCTGTTGTTTCTATGTGTTAAAAATCTGCAATTATTCTTGTGAAAGTGCCGTATTATTGACAGCCAGGCAATTCGACTACTAATGCTTGTAGTGCAGTGTAGCGACGAGCCGATAGAGGGTGACGCGTGTGGTGTAAACAAAGTATAAACATATTAGTATAGACATTTACAGCATTGAGAGCCTCCCAAGGTCATTCTGCAAACAACTGCCCTCCCCCTCACAACAGTTCCAAAACCTTGGTGTAAAACTGTGTAAGTAGATAAGGGGTGCTACCTTTGATTATGGACGTAAGGGTGCTACTCAGAAAGACGAGTTTTGGACGGGTTCAGCGCATTTCAACAGATGACGTCACGGCTCGAATTAAAAATGCAGCCTTTCGTCCAAACTGCGTTTGCGCATAAATCATCAACAAATGTCTTACAAAGTATATAATTTTGGTTTCTGTATGAAACGTGCTTTCCAACAAGTATGAGTTTAACGATACAAATATGAAATTTACTATACCGAATCACCTTCATTTTATGCTCTTTAGATTAGTGATTTCGAAAATTACGTGAAATAAATAGTAAAAAAAACTTTCCCACTACACATAAATATAGTGTAGAAAAAGTTATTATTAGAAATATTCGTCTAAATTCAAATAGGGTTAAAGGTTGAATATTTTCTAACTTCAATATCAAATTTACATCGTTATAAACTATGTTTAGTTAGCTTCAAAACGGTAACAAATTCATAATTTTTAAATAAGCGGAAGTGAGTGAACAAGTTTGTCTTGTAGTCTAATCAAAGAAAAATCTTCTGTTCAAATCACAAAAAAATCCATTGAAAGTAGTACCTACTGTATTACTATTCACTTTTTTTAACTAGTTTTTAATACAAAACAGTTTTATTGACTTAGGTATTGCTTGTTTCTTTTTGGATGGAAATCACTTTCTTCATTTGTATGGTTGTCCATTTTATATATATTGCAGTTGTATTTTCGGAAGAAAAATCGGTTTGGTGTATTATTATTTATTTATTTTACATATTGTGCAGTTTTGTCCTACATTGTTTTGAACTTTGTTGGTCTTATATTCATTTTTTGACCCTTGAGTCCAAAAAAGGGGTTTTTACAAAATGTCTGTCTGTATGTATACAAAGCTAGAGCGAAAACTATTCGATCGATTTCAAACAAATTTGCACCGGACATGTCAAGTAGGTCTGTATAGATGCACGAAAAACGGGTTTGAACAATTTTGAAAAACAACCCCCTTTTGGCCAAAAAAACCCAGAAAAAATCAGTTAGGGTATTATTTTTTTTATAAAAAAAGGCTGTAACAATTTTGATCAAATTTGGCTTATTTGCAGCCCTTCTTAATGTACCCTACCACATGCAGAAAACCGTATCTTTCTAAAAAATTTTGTTTAGCTAATAATAATAATAATAATAACTGATTTTTAGGGGTTTTTTGGCCAAAAGCCGTTGTTTTTCAAAACCTTTTTTCGTGCATCTATACAGGCCTAATTGACGTGTTTGGTGCAAATTCGTTCGAAATCGATCGAATAGTTTTATCTCTAGCTAATAATAATAATATTTATTAGTTAATCTCCTAGTTTAAAATCACCTCTCCTACCCCTCCTACAAAAATGAAGTGACTGTGAATCTGTTTAATAATTTAAATATGTTTGTGAGAAAGTATGTACCAGTTTCTGGTACCGTTTATTTGAAATGTGTTTGTTTTATAACCTTTCTGTTGTATATTTAACCCTAATGTGTGTACAATTTCTGTAAGTTGCTCTGTCATGATTTTAATGGTTTCAAATTGTCTAGTTCCCGTCTGGAAATTGCTATTGTGGTTTTCCGTGATACTTAAGTATTTTTTGGTGATTTAGGTTTTTTTTTTGAAAAGTTGTTCAAATTTCCTTAGATTCTTTGGTTTAGTGTTCTATTCTCAATTGTTATTAAATGTTCGCAAATTTCAGGTCTTAAACCCTGTATTACATGTGCTATTATTTAGTTGTCTTCGACGTTACGGTATGTAATTAATAGATTGATTTGTTATTTGGCTGTCCATCCGTAAGCTCTTGAAGCCACTTCTTATCTGGATATAAAAGTATGTGTATCTTCAGATGGTAGGCTAAGCCGTGATATTGGGAGGGTTGAACTAATTGTATTTTCTCTTTCCTCTCCATTTCAGTGTTTGTTTTTGTTTTTTTATTTTATTTGGGTGTTGTCTTGCTTCTTCGTAGATGTGTTCGTTTTTCCTTTGATTAGACCGTTTGAAATTTTGAAAGATTACATTTGAAAATGTTTGTGACATCTCATGATTTTGTTCAGTGGTATCTTGTGCGATGAAATTTGACCTGGTACGCCCTTATTGACTTCCATTTGCTATCGGGTTAATGTTGTGATTGAAGCGACTGGTGCGATCATACCGTAGCTCTGCGATTATTGCTGAAAGATAATTGCGGAGCGATGATCGCCGTCAGACTGTTGTTATTGAAGCGATTATTCTACCAGTCGCCCGTTCATAACACGACAAGAAGACCATTTTGAACAATGCAAAGCAGGCGCCCGCGATTATCGCAGAGCGATGATCGCACCAGTCGCTCAATCACAATGTACCTTTACATCTAACGCGTCTGGCCTGTTAGTTTTATTCCATTAAGTTCTTTTGAAATCTATTTGATATTATTTATTATTATTATTATTAGTTATTTTTTGTTATTTATTTAAAAATCTTAATTTAGGGTATTTGTGTTTATCCCAATACTTACACTTTGTAACTACTTTTCAATCAATGTCTAATTTTATCAAAATAATATTAAAACAATTTTATTTCTCACTTAATTTTGTGTTTCATGAAATATCATTTATTTGTATTATGTTTTTGTATTCTTCCAAATCGGTTAAGTACCTATTACTGGTCTACTAAAATGGCATAAAATGTCTACTTTATTTGGGAGAGGGAACCCACAGGCAGGTTTTGGGGGGGATTTGCGCCATAGGCTTTGGGGGGGATGGGCACTCCTGATAAGGAGAAAGTTATGTAATTTAACAACAATAATTTAAATAAATATAGTTTATTCAATTATTTACCTATATTTTGTACTTGAAAGAATATAAACCCTATAAAATTAAAAAATAGGATACTTTGCTACCTTAACACTTATGGTATGATAAGGGCATATTGAAAAATTCATAACTCGTAAATTTGAAAAACGTGCTCAGGTTTGGCTATTGGTAGATGTATTATGTACACATAGTTATAATAATACACTGTCATTATATCCAAATTTACGATTGGGAAAGAGTTATACGCCAATATTTAATGCTTTACATACCGCGGCGTCAATGTCCTAATGAAAAATTCATAACTCGTAAATTTGAATATCGTGCTCAGGTTTGGCTATTAGTAGAGGTATTACATACACATAGTTATAATAATACACTGTCATTATATCCAAATTTACGATTGGGAAAGGGTTATACGCCAATATTCTAATGCTTTACATAACGCGGCGTCAATGTCCTAATGAAAAATTCATAACTCGTAAATTTGAAAATCGTGCTCAGGTTTGGCTATTGGTAGATGTATTACATACACATAGTTATAATAATACACTGTCATTATATCAAAATTTACGATTGGGATAGGGTTATACGTCAATATTCTAAAGCTTTACACACCGCAACGTCAATGTCCTAATGAAAAATTCATAACTCGTAAATTTGAAAATCGTGCTCAGTTTTGGCTATTGGTAGATATATTACATACATATAGTTATAATAATACACTGTCATTATATCCAAATTTACGATTGGGAAAGGGTTATACGCCAATATTCTAATGCTTTACATACCGCGGCGTCAATGTCCTAATGAAAAATTCATAACTCGTAAATTTGAAAATAGTGCTCAGGTTTGGCTATTGGTAGTTGTATTACATACATGTAGTTATAATAATACACTGTCATTATATCCAAATTTACGATTGGGAAAGGGTTATACGCCAATATTCTAATGCTTTATATGAAGCACAGCATATTTTTAAGCTGTGTTACTAGCATCAAGTAATTGAGTTCACAAAATTATAATATAATATCTTATCTTATTAAACGAGCAATTCTTATATACTATATTTGTTTATAAATTTATTTCGGGAATCTCGCTAACGGCTCTAACGATTTTGATGAAAATTTGCATAAAAGGGTTTATGACGTCAGGAATCGAATGCGCTAGGTCTTATGTCTGCAAAAATGCGCATAAACTCGGAGAAATGCGCATAAAATTTAAACTCTGAACTTATTTTATATACCACCTTTGAAGTCATTAAGTATAGGCGATGACGTTAGGAATCGAATGCGCTAGGTCTTACTTCTGCAAAAATGCGCATACAATTTATTGTGCTGTTATTAAACGTGCTGAAAACCTTTTCACCAGTTTCTGCATCCTTTGCATTTCTAAAAAGGTTATATAAATTATCTAATGATTATAATTATTATTTGTTATTTCTAAAATACATAAACAATATCAAATAAGGCCTATTAGTTGGATAGGTTACACAACCTACATGTACCTATAGAGATTTTTGGACGTCAGGATTCGAATGCGCTAGGTTTTATATCTGCAAAAAAAATCAAATAAAATGTTAGAACTAATAATTCACTCACGTTTTTTTTTAATTTTATTTAAATGAACAGTTTATTTGTACGTTAGATCGAAAAATATTCATATTTATTCAGTATGCGATTCGTATTTACATACATTTTCTTAAAAACAATTAAAAATATACAGGGGTGGTGAAAAGTCCCGGAACGGGTTAATATTTTTTAACCGTTACAGATGGAACTATATAACTTGGTACACTGTTACTGGGCATAACACACTATTTTACCACAATTTCAATGAGCCGCTACCACTTCGGGGGGACGGCCCACAAGGAGTCAGAAGAAAATCTTAAATGAGAGCGTGGGTTGAGATGTATATCAAATTAAAGGTCTAATTTATAGTTCATTTCACCTCAGCGTGAGGCAAAACCAAATGACCGTAATAAAACCCTTACCCTTAGGCGTATTGTGCGACATCGGGGATGGGCACTTGTCGACTGCCTTTGTATTAGAGTTATTGCTGTTTGTCCCAGTGTCATTATGCAAACTTTTTTAATTGAAAGAAAAACTTAAAACAAAATATATCATTCGCTGTGTTTTGATCGCGTGATTATTTTTATACCAAATATGAAGGAAATCGGTTGATTTTGGGGAAGGCAAAGTAAATAGTTAAATCCTATGTGTTTTCAAATATTTTTTATCATCATGAATACGGAAATAAATTTAATGAAATTACCTTCAAAATTGTCTTCAGTCCTGTGAATGTAGCACTAGCTACAGCGCTGTTTCGCCGTCTATATTCAGTGTCCTACCTGCAGTCGGACAAGTACAACGTATGTGATGTGGCCACAAACATTTTTATTATATTATATTAACGAGGAGTTATTCTCCGATTTTGTGTGTGTTAGTGTTGTGTGTTGTTCGAGTTCGTGTTTTATGTGTTAATACAAGCCTGACGAAGCCGACAGTGATCGGCGAAACAGCGCTGTAGCTAGTGCTACATTCACAGGATTGAAGACAATTTTGAAGGTAATTTCATTACAATATAAACAGTCCAAGGCAAACAAATAGTCTATAAAAAAAAAAAAAAAAATTTACATTGAATAATGATGTTGAGTTTTATAAAAACCTCTTACTTACTACTGTACACAATAATCATCACATTATAGTGGCCTGACAGTTTTTTTTTAATTAAATGCAGTATTAAAATATAGACATTAAGTAAAACTATTAAATAACTGTTCTATATACATCGAGCATAAAATACAATTAAAATTAAATACATCTTAATATTATAGACAAACAGAGCATGGGCTACACGAAAATATAAAATTACACATCTTATTGCAGTACATAGCACGGATAAAAATTAAACATAGGCTATTCCTTCTAGCTACTTGCACACTAAACAAAATTTTAATAGGCTATTTAGGGACAGGCGAAACAAGTACATCATTAATGATAGTCTATTATTTATCTTTAATTTAATTTATAAATTTAATATAATTTGACTAATACAGTATATTTAACGGAAATCTTGAAATTTCTTTGAACTATCTAGTTTTGTGAAAAATAGCTACTTTATTGGTTCATTAAGTTATTAGTCTAATGTGGTCAATAGAGTAATATTAGTTTACTTATTTCAATGACGTAGGTGTGCCATATAAATTTAATATATTCTCTTATAAAGACTTACGCTTATTTAATAATACTTGGGTTGATTTTGTTGTCAATTTTCAATGCCCAATGCCCAAATAAAGAGTAAAGTATTTTTTATGAGTTTTCAATTCAAAACATAAAGCCTTGGTTATTGTTTGATTAACGACAATGTTAAGCATGTCAAGCCACTATAAGGTGATGATTATTGTGTACAGTAGTAAGTAAGAGGTTTTTATAAAACTCAACATCATTATTCAATGTAAATTTATTTCCGTATTCATGATGATAAAAAATATTTGAAAACACATAGGATTTAATTATTTACTTTTCCTTCCCCAAAATCAACCGATTTACTTCATATTTGGTATAAAAATAATCACGCGATCAAAACACAGCGAATGATATATTTTGTTTTAAGTTTTTCTTTCAATTAAAAAAGTTTGCATAATGGCACTGGGACAAACAGCAATAACTCTAATACAAAGGCAGACGACAAGTGCCCATCCCCGATGTCGCACAATAGGCCTGAGGGTAAGGGTTTTATTACGGTCATTTATATTTGCCTCACGCTGAGGTGAAATGAACTATAGTAGAATCCCATACCGCAAATCCGACTGCAAAAGGTTCATCCTAAACAAAATGGCGGCCCTATATAAACGTGATGAAATAAATCGAATAAAGTTGCTAATATCTCGAAAAGGAAGAGTTTTTAGAAAATATTTCAAGAGACAAAAAATGTTTATTTCAAAGTGCTTGACCTAAAAATTGCTCCCAAATCGATTTCGTAATTATATTTTTTACAAAATTTTCTAAGATGGAGTAAAAATAAAATTTACAA
>JAGFPH010015977.1:0-20154 GCA_018207615.1 Philaenus spumarius
AAAGAAGAAGAAAGTTTTTGTAGTGAAATTAAAGAAGAAGAAAGTTTTCTTGACATGATAGATAACGAAACTTGTTTTGTACCAGATGCGATTAAAGAAGAAAAGAAAAGTGAACAAGAAGTCATAGATGATTCCGAGATGAATGAGAACAATGATTTTAAAGAAGAAGAGGCCAATTGTGAATGGTACGTTTATTATTTTTAAAGTAAGGTTAGGTTGCTAAGCCAAAATTTAAAGAATTTATGTTTACAAACATCTTTTCTTATAAGATTAGTGGAAGCAGTACAGCTCAGTTGGTGGGGGCCTTGTATTTGTAGTAAGTGTGTCTGATTCAGAAGGTCAAACTAAACCTTTTACAAAAACATGTGATTGTTTAACAACTATATTCATTTTGGGAATCATAGCTCTTCCCTACAACTATTTGTGTTGTATTTAATTAACCCGGATAAGTAGTTGAAAAATATATAATTTAACAAATTTGATGATTTTTAAATTAACAAGTAAAAATTAATAAATCATAGCCACGCATAGTTGGTGATATATCTGTGATATCACTGTACAGTTTACATGAGAAAGTTTGTCGTAGTTCCAAGCTTTAGTAAGCATTGGTTGATGTCAGCTCTTTACAATCTATTAGGTGCTTAGGTGCCACAAATGTGTTTTTAATTATCTAAGATTTTAACCTCTTTGGCATCAATAGCAAAACAGATATCGTAAATGTGGGGGGCAGACTTCCTTTGGTCTCAATTAAATCAAGATTTCGTTATTTATGGGCATATTACACTATCAAATTTATTCACCAAATATTTGGTCAAACTTGTATCACAAAGAACTTCGATTAAATCTTTGTCAAAGAAAACATATTACACAGCTGTCCAATTTCCTTGATAAGCTGGGTTATTCACAAGATATATTTTGGGGTTATGTTTTGGTTTATTCTTTTATTATTATTATTTATTAACTATTATTAAATAATTACATTTAAAAGGTTGTGATTCACATTATATCGGGTTTTAAGATTTCAAAATAAATCTTTAAAACACTTGTAAATATTGGTACTTTTAAAATAAAGTAAACATAATCAAATTTCTTCTTTTTCATAATGTAAAATAGTTTTCATAGCTTTAACTCTCCATTTAAAATTTTCCATCGAATTTAAATATAAAAGGAAAGGTAAAATATAAAAGGAACACAAGAAATATATATATAGAAACTGGAAAAACATATATTTTGAGGTTAGGAGGTTACCTAAAAATATGTAGTAGGCCTATATTAATATTTTAGAATATTATTCTTATTCTTTTTTGAAAATCTTTGTCAAAGTTGACAGCATCAAAGTTTGATGAACGAACTATTTTGTCAAAGAATCGTCAAATTTCTTTGATGGAAAATCTTTGATCAAAGAAATTTGACGTTTATTTGATAGTGTAACGTGTACCTTAGAAACTGGTGAAAATTGAGTTGCAAGATATTTTAGATAGTTGCTAGTATAAAAGCTCAATAAAAACAATACATTCATAGTTTTAGTAAAACAAGTCGTCATTTCATGCTTCTAAATGAACCTCAAAATTTATATCATATTTTTAAAGACAACTAGAGTTAGATAAATAATTTACTAATTGTTATAAAATATCAACAGAACATTGAAAGACCCACGATTTGATTGGACTGGTTTTTAAGGTTAAAGGTAGGGGACACACA
Organism: Philaenus spumarius; assembly: GCA_018207615.1. Lineage (NCBI taxonomy): Eukaryota > Metazoa > Arthropoda > Insecta > Hemiptera > Aphrophoridae > Philaenus > Philaenus spumarius. Next base: position 1,702 of record JAGFPH010015977.1, read on the forward strand.
GAAAGCGTGTTTTTAATTTTACACTTAAAGCAGCCCAATTTGCGATTATAATTATTAAAGTGTGCAAACAAACTACAACGATTCTCCCCTAGAGAAATTTATTAATTTGACGTGCCCCAAGTTCGGAAACACTAAGTCTCTAAAACAGTTGCAAAATAAGTTAATGTCACCTACTGGAAGAAACAGGCTATCTTTTTTATATGGCCTATGTGATATAACTGATTGTCAAATATTTAGCTGTCTAAATATCGTGGCTAAAAAACTTTCAACATTAAACTTCCAGTAATCAAATTTTAATTTACTTTTAATTAAGCTCAGTTTAGAACACAAGAATTTACTTTTACCCAATCTCAGAGTAATGAACTGACAATGAAACTGACCTTGTAAATAACTTTATTTGTGCTTTTGGATATTTTGATAATGAAACACTGTGATAATACTTAAAATACAAGGAAATATTATAATGTAATGTTCAAGCAATAGGTAAGTGAAAAATAAAAATAGTTTTTATGCTGAAAAATAAAAATTAACAATTTATTTAACTTTGAAAAACAGAAATAAAAATTACGTTAGTGGTGACGGAACTTTTGTTTCGAACCTGAGTGATTAAAATATTACCAATCAGTTTTGAAAAAAGCTTTTCTTACTAGTTTTGATCTACATAATACTGTTGTTAAGCAATAAAATAAATAGTTGAGGCAATTTTGTACAAGTTGGTGTCAAAACTAATTGTTTTCATAAAAACTAATTTTGTACAAACATTTTTTTTTCAATTATAATTTTTTTACAATTTATTATTGTGTCTAAAAAATGTGTAAACCACTTAATTTTGTTTATAATGATATAGACAACAAAAAACAAGCAACAAATATAATTCTTTCCATTGAAAATTTTTCCAAAATTCTTGTTTATTCCGGTTTTTTGTTACAAATTTATATTTTTTTCAATAAATAAAAATTAAAAACATATACTTGAAAATAAAAATATATGTTTTTTTTCATACGGTACCAATCTATACTTTAGTCATTGAAGAAACTACAAAAAAAAAAAAATCTGCCTTTTATAACTGACAGAAAAATACTTATTTTTGGAGTAAACATGTTACAGTGCAATATTCGCTCAAAATTAATCTGACCTGATAGCAACACTACGTCCCCAATAATTGGAGTGGAAAGAATTAATATGTAGCGCTATTTAGCGTAAAAAATCCATAAGAAGCGCCAGCCACTGTGTCTAGTGCTTATAGGGCGGTTTTCCATTATTTTGGTTGCCAGCCTCTAGTAACTTACACTGTGTTTTTTCTTTTTCAAATTTCCCTTTTTTCTGGGACTTTTCCTCTCCAGATGGTTTTCCTAACCATCCTGTTAATTCTCCGTTTTATTTTACTTTTTTATTTCTATTTTAAACTAATTAAATCTACTGTTTTCCATTAATTAGTTCTGGCATTACGTTGGTATTACTGCCTGCGCACTGTTGATTGGTTCTCCCCACTCCAAATTTTATATATAACTTGGTCTTCTTTCCATTGTTTTTCTTTTTTTGTTCCTAGCTTCTCGCGGCGTTGTCGGATTTTCCCGCAATTTGACTTTTCTTGCTGCATGTGTTTTCTTCTTTCACTTCGAATTCGAACGGTTGTCATGAGACATCACGTTCTCGTTCGCAGCCCGCGCGTTCTTTTCACAACACGTCTCCCGGAAAAGTCTCCGAGTTTTTCCTCCTTGTGATATTCTTTTTTACTCTTCATAGTTCCTTCAGAATTAACACACTAGCCGCCATTTCATTAAGTTTGCTGTATTTTTCTTTGTGTTGTGGGACTTATGATTTCTATGTTTTTTCAATTTTCTGGGTTAACTAATTTTCTGAAATTTATTTCACATTACTGGTTTTTTCATACATTAATACATTCTCCTACTATATCTTTAGGCTAATTATTAGAAACTTTAATTTTCTTATTTAAACGGACTCTAAGGTGTGAAACCTCTCACCCTTTCTTCTAAATTAATATTTACATTTTCTTTGTTTTCCTTTCCTATTACATGTTATACTTTAACTTTATTTTTTTACATACTTAAATGACGTCTGAATTTCGTCATTTTAGCTATTTTCTAAAATACTCTTAATTCGTTCCTAACTTATTTCACATTTATTTTAGGAACATTATCTTATATAAACAAAAAATACCTTTCTTTTCGGCTTTTGAAAAAATTTGAAATTTCCCCAGTTGTAACTTTAAACTTTAATTACGCAAGCATCTCTTAATATTATGATTTGGGAATTGCATGGTTAACACACCCGTGTTTAATGTAATGTGTTCTCTTAGAAAAACCCAAATACATAATATTCCTGCTATTCCCTAAGAAATCATTAAATAGAGACTAAGTTATTATTTATTTCTGGACAAGCTATAGTTCAATAGTCAGTTTCCACTGATAACGCCTCGCTATCCCCTAGTTTGTCCAAGGTTGCACGACATAAGTTCAAGATTTCCTTGCTGGCCTAGAAATATCGTTTTTTACAAAATTTTTGTAAAAAATTTAATTTTCAGGATGGGTCCTGCCCGTTATAAAACTTTAAATCCTGTAGTTGACATTTTGGAAAATGCTCAATTTTCTTCCATTTTAGGATAAGTATACAAATAAATATTAAGTTGGAACTAAGCCTAATACATGTTATATAAAGTAACTGAAACAAGCTATTGACTCACATTTTTATTGTTTGGTAATCAGGATATATATTAAAAAATGATCAAGAGACCAGTTATAAACCTTATATTAAAAAACATATGTTAATTGTTTTGTTAAATTTCTTTTTCTCCTTTTTTGAACATTGGTTCCTCAAGGCCGGATTAATATAGCCTACTATATTAAACATTGAAAATTGTGGTTATGCTAATTTATGACCTTAGGCCTACTACTTATTTAAATTTACCAATTTGATAATTAACCTCAAAAATACTGGCCTAGGCTACATCTATTTCTTAATGGGTTTTTTAAAAGTTTTATTATACAATTTAATTTCAATGGTGATTTTTCTGTTTTGATTGTCTAACTATATAGCCTACTATTGAAAATATTTTACATGTTTTCACATGTTGGCCTATAAAAAGTTAATTAATTATCAATAATTAGAGATTGGTCTACTAAGTAGGCTATATAACAAATTATTATATTATTTTGACTCTTTATCGTTGATAAAGCCAATATCACTTATAATTTATTTGACAAATAAAATCAAAATTGTTCTTACGTTTGCTCAATTTAAGTGTTAGTACAACAGGCCTATTGAAGAATTTTTATTTATGATATATTAATTATGTTATATCAATCTAGTTTATGAAATTTTTTAAAATGAAGTTAAACACATTTGTTTGAAAATCTGATTTAATCAAAGCTCGTATCACAAAGATATTAGAAGAATGTAAAGGTTTAACTATTCAGCTAGAAAAGTCAGGGAAAGATAGTTTATCTAAATATAATATTGAATGCATAGCAATTCATGACACTGAAATAAAACGAAAATATTCGGAATTTGAAACCCTTGTTCAAGCTGTAACTTTGGATGATGATGATGATGAAGATTATAAACAAGAAATAGTTTTCCAGTTGGAAGAAGATATCTACAGTGTGTTTGTTAATGCAACATCTTATATAAATTACTTACATCCAGCGCTCAATCTAACTAATTTAAACCATAAATCTAATTCTTCCGAAATTATTAACCAAGAATTTGCGTTACCATCTGTGAAATTACCACGTCTTGAATTACCAACATTCAGTGGTGATCTTAACACATGGATGACATATTATAATATTTTCGATACAACTATAATTCAAAATTCTCAACTTTTACCGGTACAAAAATTTCAATATTTACTTGCTTCACTTCAAGGTGAAGCAAGTACTCTTAATATAGTACGTCAATTACCACTCACTGCACCAAATTTTCAAATAGCTTGGGACTTGTTATGTCAACGCTTTCATAATAAAAGAAGGTCGCTATCCTTGCATTTAAATAAGATTAAAGATTTACCTATTGTACCTCATAATTCGTTAAAATGTCTTCGGCAATTTTTATCAATTTATCAAGAAAATGTTCAAGCTCTTGAAGCTTTGGGACATGATATTTCCGTGGAATCTCCTTTATTAGTTACAATATTATTGAGAAAAATAGATGTGACGTTTCGTAAAAAATTTGAAGACAGTCGTAACGAACATAATTTGCCTTCAGCTGAGATACTAGTTAAATTTTTGGAAGAAGAATGCATTACAATAGAAGACTCATTGTTTATCAATCCTTCCGTTAGACACAATGATTGCATAAAAAATCCAAATCTAGGATTTCAATCATATCAGTCTATTCAATTACAGCGACTGAAAACAGCTTTATTTGTCACATCTAAAACTAATTGTTAATATTGCCAACAAGACAATCATAATATATATCATTGTTCAGACTTTTTATCAAAACCTCCACAAGAAAAATTATTCATTGTTCAGGAAAATAGATGGTGTTTCAATTGCCTTGGTAAAACACATCAGGTTTCCTCTTGTGAGTCTAAAAGGAAGTAAAATGTTTTAAGTGCTCGCTGCCTCAGCATACATTTTTACATAATGACGGCGTGCAACCTCGTACAGAAATACAGTACGGTACTCATCATTCAATGCAAATTCAAAATTTAAAAATAATTATCGAACAAAAAATCCTAACTCAAATTATTCTTGCAAAAATGCCTCGAAACAATTACAAAAATCATTATCATCTCGAAGTCCTAAAAATAGCAATACTTCTGATAAACCATTAGTGGTTTTTTTCTCGTCAGTTGCAACAGTCTAATTCAAGAGTCCTTTTGGCTACGGCTCTGGTTAAAGTTACTCATCAAGGGAAATCACTAGTTCTACGTGCATGTCTAGACTCTGGAGCTATGACGACCTTCATAAGCCACAGAGCTGCTCAATTACTCCAAGTGAAGCGATCATATACTCCAAAATACATACAGGATCATATACTCCAAAATACATACAAGGTATTTCCTCTATCCCAGTAAAGTCACTCGGACTTACAGAACTAACTATCTCGTCTCTTAACGATTCTTTTATGTCTTCTCCAGTACAAGCTCTTATATTGGAAAAGATTACCTCAAATTTACCTGATATGCAAATATCGGCCCAAGTAAAAGAAGCCATGAAATCATTTACGTTAGCTGACCCTACCAAGTCCGGTTGATGTTCTTATTGGATCTGATATTTTTCCAAATCTTTTAACAGGTCATAATTTTTCGTTAGGTCACAACTTACTTACGGCTGTTGGTACCTCCTTGGGATTTGTTATTATGGGTTCTGCTCCTTTACACATATCAGACAATAGTTCTGTCCCAGCTTATCTTACACTTTTATTTGCTCAAGATCATGACCTCAATAATACTATTCTTAAATTTTGGCAAACTGAAGAGCCTCCTTGTCAAAATAATTTAATGTCTGATGAAGATAATGCAATATCCATTCAATTGCACGGTTTCTGTGATGCATCGGAATTGGGATATGCTGCTAATGTTTACATACGATGTGTCGATCAAACAGGTGATATCAAAGTGCGTCTCTTACTTGCGAAATCACGGGTAGCTCCTTCAAAAAAAATATCACTGCCACGACTCGAGCTCATCTCCTGTCTTGCATCCTAAATTATTGCATTTCTGTCCTATCAAAATACATAATGATAGAATCAACTCACGCTTGGTGTGACTCTACGGTTACATTATGTTGGATTCAAACACCTTCGTATAAACTACGTACATATATAGCAAACCGTGTAACTCAAATTCAGGAATGGATACCTCCAACTTCATGGCGTCACATAAAGTCATCGGAAAATCCAGCAGATTGTGCATCAAGAGGTCTCTATCCTAATCAATTACTTCACCATCAACTTTGGTGGACTGGACCTCCATGGTTAAATCAACCAACATCTGATTGGCCTAAATCCCAGACTACTCTTCCCGATATGAAATCGTTACCCGAATTAAAACCAACACAGTGTGATGTCCTTATTACAACTTCACCTTCCAGTCATTTTACCAACTTATTAAATTATCATTCAACTTGGATAAAAATACAGAAAGTAATGGCATATATCCTAAGTTCGTACACAACTGCTGATCTAAAACAAAATTTTCTGGATCAATAATGGGAAGCGAATTACACAAAGCTACTCTACTTATTTGTCGTCTTGTACAAGAAGAGGAATTCCATAAAGATATTTTAAACTTAAAACAAAATAAACATTGTACGATTCAATTACAAAGACTCGTACCATTTCTTGATCAAGATGGTTTACTTCGTGTAGGAGGAAAACTTCACAACATTCTAATCTTTCTCAAGAAGCCAAACATCCAATTCTGATGCCAAAGTGTCATCATATCACGCATCTTCTCATCGATTATTATCATTTAAAATATCTTCACGCTGGTCCTCAGCTTTTAGAATCACTTCTTTCTCAGCAATATTGGATTATATCAGCTCGTAGTGTGATTCGATCAAGAGTTTTCAAATGCATTCGTTGTTTTCGATGTAAACCAGTATCTAAACCTCCATTAATGGGTGACTTGCCAGAATCACGCTCTACTCCAGCTCGAGCATTCTTAAGAACTGGTACAGATTTCGGTGGTCCATTTCATGTCAAACTTCATCTTAACCGTCGATTGCAAGCTATTAAAGTATATATTTGTATTTTCGTATGTTTTACGACTAAAGCCGGTCATATTGAAGTAGTATCTGACTTAACTACCAATGCTTTTTTAGCAGCATTAACTCGTTTTGTCTCCAGACGAGGTCTATGCAGTGATTTGTACTCAGACTGTGGCACCAATTTCGTCGGAGGATCTCATCAACTTCAGAAAACTATAAAATATTTCCTATCTCAAAAGGAAACTGATGAATCTTCAATTCATTTTGCGAATCAACACTCTATTAATTTTCATTTTAATCCTCCAGCTTCACCGCACATAGGCGGTCTGTGGGAAAGTGCCATCAAAAGCGCTAAGTACCATCTAAAACAGGTACTCGGTGATTACATTATGACTCTAGAAGAATATACTACTCTGACCACAAAAGTTGAAGCAATTCTTAACTCACGACCTCTTACTGTGTTACCATCAGATACATCTGAAATACAAGTCTTGTCACCAGGACATTTTTTGATTGGAGCTCCACTGGTTTCAATTCCTGAACCACGGGTTGATAATGTTCCTATAAACCGACTCAAATGCTGGCAGATAGTCCAAGCTTTTTCACAACGCATTTGGAATCGTTGGAATCTCGAATACCTACATACTCTGCAACAACGTATTAAATGGAATGTAAAGCAAGACAATCTAAAAATTGATGATGTAATCGTTCATGAACCAGACACACCTCCTCTCTCATGGTGTATGGGAAGAATCGTCTCTACATCTCCTGGTCCGGACAGCGTAGTCAGAATTGTCCAGGTTCATACTAACAAAGGCACATTGTAGCGCCCAGCAGTCAAAGTGTTTCCTCTACCTATTCACTAACTCATGATTTCTACACATACCCAATTGAACCATTGGTTCTAGGCGGCCGGGATGTTTGGTAATCAGGATATGTATTACAAAATGATCAAGAGACCAGTTATATAAACCTTATATTAAAAAACATATGTTAATTGTTTTGTTAAATTTCTTTTTCTCCTTTTTTGAACATTAATTGTTCTGGTTGTGTAAAATAACTATTCTACTTTTCTTCAATAAAAAAGATCACTTTCTTTCTATTATAATGTCTGGTTGTGCTTCTTATTAATGGGAATTATTAGTTATTACTTGATACAGCTAATTACTCTTCAGCCTGAAAACGGTTTCAACTGATAGTTTTGTAAGTTGTTGTTTAAAATAAAAATACAGTCCACTATAATCTAATTCTAATTTATAACCAAAGGAAACAGGTATACTTTGCAATATGGTGGATGCCAATGTAGTGCTAACTTCCTTTGGCTAACATGTTCCATCTGTAATAGTAGCCTACCCGTTTCACTAATGCTAACAGATGAAGTAGGCCTTACATAGTCAGACATCTTGTTACTACTTTGTCAAACTGATGTGATCTAGTCTTACTGATTTCTTAATAGTTTACTGTCCCTTCTCTATACTCTGTGCTGTTCAAAAATAATTAGTAAAATCAATATTAACTGTATCTTTAGAAGAGAAAGTTAATGTTTATGAATTAAGTCGTGATTAACCAATAAAACTTTCATTATCTCAATACCTTTACAGGTTAATATACATTTAGAATTAATGTAGGCCTATTGAGTTAATTTATAAGGTTCTACAAATATATACTTTATTAAAAACAGTTTATAAGACTTTTGTACATATTCACACAAGATAAATAATGGTGTCAGTAGTATGTACATCATACAAAGAGTATCAGGTACTTGTATCAAGTACTAATATCAGTACCATGTTTTATCAGGTACATAAAAACCGGTACCAACCCGCCTATACCAGTAATACATGATTAGAAGATACAGTTGATATTGTTGAAGCTGATATGATGGCAAGAGTAAGGAATGTTTCGCCAGTGTTATCTAGTTTTTTTTTTCATGGCTTCAGTGTTACCCCTGTTTTAAGGCAAATTACATAGTTTTCTGGTTAAGATTAAGTATCTTTTTTACAAATTGTTATTAATTTAATTTTTGTATGTGTGTAGGTCTGAGTCTATATTAAATGAACCTGACCCCTTGGACCTCAGTGACATTAAAGATGTAAGTAGAATACAATTTATTAGTATTACAATTATTGTGTATCTATAATTTCAACATACCCACCTCAAAGTGTTAAGTTCTTATATAAACATCAAATAAGGAACAACATTTTATGATCAGTATTGTGTTTATGATTATTTGAATACAGTGAGTCGTCTACTTACAAACTTAATGCGTTCATAACAGTTGTTCTCAAGGCCAAAAGTTTATAATGGAAAATACGGTGTTTTGCGTAAGAATTCAAATTCAAAACTGTTTTTAAAATTACTTGAATAAAGTAGAATTAATATTGTTAAAATAAACTGCTAAAGACAAGTGAATATAAATCTAGGACAACATTTATTAAGTTTATACATATAAAAAAACTGCAGTGCAGTCATATTATTTTAACCCAACCATCGGTCTGCGAGAATGTAGTTAATTTTTTTTTTAGGTAGTGACCAGGGTGTACAACGTAGTAGGCCTAAGCTCCATTCCCCAGTACCTTCTTCCTGCCTAATCTTCTACCCCTCCACTTTTTTTGTTTAGTTTCTACCGACCCGTTTCTCACATCATATCAATAAATTAAATGGTATCCGTTTAAGATACTGGATAGTTGGATTAAGGGTCTGTTGTAGTGGCGGCTATCTTGGATTTTTATCCCATAAGAGCAATGTTAAATTTCAAACCATTTAATTTGTTTACTTTTTATCATAAAATTGTTTGCAAGGTCTCATTTTAAGCACAGTCACAATACGCATCCGTCTTGCAATTTACATTTAAAAAAAAATTTGTTATGTAATTGACATTTTGTGAGTACAAAGTTTGAATTTTTTCCTAACACAATAAAAAAATAATAATGAAAAATAATTTGCAAGCCGGATCCGAAATTTTATAAAGAATATTCAGTTTTTTTTTCAACACTCAATTACAAAAGATAGACTTATAATATGGTTTGAAATGAGGCAATGTCAGCGCAAGAAATTGCACTGTTTAGATAGGGATATAGTGAGAGGCGCTTGCATTTCCGGTCGCTTTCTCGTTTACTGGAGCAGACCCTTAAGGAATATTTTAGGATCCAAAGCAGTCAATAAGACAAATTGGACAGTCTATAAGACTATTCCAAAGCAGGAATAGTTTCAAAATTTACAGGAAACTGCACAAGCAGGTCATACTATACACACCACTTTTAATCATCCCTACAACCTCAAAATATCAGCTTATAGTCTAATTGTTTCATACATAGAGCACTCAACGTACCTGTGAACAAAACAGATTTTGACCAGGAAATAAAAACAATAAAACAGTTAGCTACATTAAAAGGATACGAACACGCAATAATAGATTGAATTATAAAAAAGAAAATAATAAAAACCAAATAAAAGAAAACCTAAATACATTACTGGAATACCATGGGACATTGAAAATTATCGCAGAAAAATGTTCCCAAAACAAGTTGACAAACTATCCTTTAAAACTAAAAATAGCTAGAGGTATTTGGTTAACTAAAGCAATCAAACCAAAACCCAAAGAAGATTGCATGTACATTGCAATCTATATAATATTATATAAGAAGTAGAATATATAACATAATTTGTGATATTTGCAATATGCATTATATCTGTCAAACAGGACCTGCATTCTAAGAACACATCCCATAAAGCAAATTGAACCTAACACAGTCTAAATATGTAGAACAGCTAATAGATACAGGTTGTACTTGGAATGTTAGCGGGCCCAATAAATTAAGTTTAAACAAAACAATGATTGTGTATTTAACTCCAAAAAACCTGGTTACCGTAGGAGCCGTGGAAAACTGCCAACTCACCCGATCTAATGCTAGAAAAAAGCCAACTTATAACAACTGCAAACACGATTAACCAGCTATGACTAACACAAATTTACTTATAAACTTATTATAAAGAAGAACACAAGACGCCATGTTTGGTAGACATTGCAAGACCGACCAACGCTATATGCCGACAACCATAAATAACTTACATCACGGGACTATAAACTGACATATCCGGTAGCCGAGAACTGTAAAAGGTGGGGTCTATAAATGAGATCTGGTAGCGACGAACTTAAATTCTCAGCAGGCCATAATTAAATTAATTATTTAATATAGTTGTCAACATTTTGGCCGTAAGAGTTCAACAATCCCAAGATTGTGCTATGAAAAAAGATGACATCTTGACTTTTGCACAGTTCACGGATATGCCCATGCCTACTAGATAATCGGTGATATTCTACATAACATAGATAAATTTAGGCCTTTATCTTGCATAATGCAGAGGAGAAGAGAACGGCAGGCTACGCTCATCAGGCTGCTGTTTTCCCCACTACCAATGCCTCTCTTGCAAATTTACCATCGGCGTCTGTCGCAAATTTACGTGTATCGTGCTATGTTCTGAAGCTTTATCATACTTTATCAACCTTATTCAAAAATCGAAGATATTCGAAATGTAGTATTATAATTTCTACTTTCAGAATTCGTTTGGTAAATTTAAATCAGGCCACTCCACTCAGGTTAATTGAGCGCATTATGCAAGATAATGGTCTAAATTGTTTATACTGCAATTAAGCAAAAACTATTAATGCGACACATTTCATTTTCTTTCTGTTTGAAGTACACATAATAAACAATAATTTTCTGAAAGATCTTGTAAATTAACAAAGATATGAACTTTTAAAAATGGTAGTTTTTAAGCGTTTTTCCAACTATTCTCATTGAAATGTGGTCCAATCAGGGTCTGTGAAAAACTAATTTGTAGGTTTTTTTGAAGTATCGTGATTCATTCATAATTTTTTTAATATTAACAAAAAAACCAAAAATTTAGTAATTTATTGTAATTTTTATTTATACATAATGGGCTCCTTGCTGATAGTTTTCGTATTTTACATATCCTTGTGCTACGCTTAAAGTCACTGTGGATGTTGCTTGCTGTTAAATTCAATAACAAAATTAGCCTTCTTGTTGCTCTATTGGCATGACTAAATGCGCTAAGACAATCGGCTCAATGGTACATATTTTACAGACAAGACCTATAGCTGTAGCCCATGAACACTAAATCAAGTTTTCCTTATATCAAACGAAAATTTAGAATTTATACTAAAATCCATATAAACATCAAAGTACAAGTATATCGATTTGTACTAGATATATCGATTACAAAATATGCTTGCTCATTGGTTGAAGAACTACAATTACAAATGATGATTACATAATATTTAAATATACGTTTGGAACAAATTTGTAAATACAAAAATTTATGTTTAAAACATTTCCTTTCCGATGGTTATGTGTTATTGAGATTGGATGATTTTTAGTGAATAAAATATTCAATACAATCAGACGATACAATAATGCAGTCTGCCACTTGCTTGGCGGGCCGAGATGACACTAAAGTGTTATTTGGTGCTTGTAGGGTTAAATCAAACACAAATCAGGCTTTAAAAAGATGTTTTGGGAGGGGGTGGTCATTACCCTCCCCCTGTTTTCGCCCCTGAACATAATTTATAAAATTGTGTCCTGTAAAAAGTTAAAAAAAAAAACAATTTCAAAACTGACTATGAACCAAATACAACTTAGTTAAGGTGTATTCAAAAATTTAGATTAGTCACAATTGAAAATGTAAGGAAGAAATAAATATATGGGTACAAAATCTTAATTTTACAACCTTTATACAAATTAGTTATAAGCTAAAGTAGAAAAATCCTAAAAAAAACTTCTAAGCTTTGTTTTAGGAGTGGGCCTATTCCAAACTTGGGAAAGTTAACAAAAATATTTAACTGGTTAAAGTTAAAGTTAATGTGTGAAAAAATTAACTGATTTAAGTTAAAGTTAAAACCAAATTAACTGATTAAAGTTAATAGATAAAATACGGCACGACATAAGGTTTCCAGTCAAAATAACACTCAAATATTTTATTTAAAACATAGGTAACATTACAAATCAGTCTGATATATAATAGCAAAATCACAATTAGAGTAACATTAGGCCTACATAACAATCATTCAAATTCAAAACATAATGAAAGCAAGAATTATTCAAAGTCACAAACATAGTCAAATTACTAATTAAAATACTTATTAAATTTTAGGAGCAATTTAATTTCAAAATTTTTGTCTGACAATTACTATAACAGGGCAAAACAACTAACCAACTTATAACAAATGAACGAAACTATCCAACTGTAATGGCATTCGTAGACCTCTATACCCAAGGGCTAATTGAATGACATTGATGGGCGTGACGACGGCATTGCTGCTGGTTTACGCTAGCGCTAGCTACAGTAGAGCGTCGATTATACAAAAGTCAGTTATTTCAAACGTCAATCATCCGAATGCGGAAATGTACTGTAATAGTATATTACGTTAAAAGCCCGGTAAATAGGGTTTTTCTGTGTGAGCATGATAGTTCCGAGTGTGGGATTTTCATACAAGCACGGAAGAACTTGCCGGGCGAGTTAAGTACGATATTTTTCATTAGTCTGTACTACACCAAAAAAGTAAGTAAGACATGATGACAAATCATTCCGGGCATCCGACAAATTAACTGACTTTTCACAGAACTACTAGTTTTATTATTTATATTGGGTAATCCTACATCTTTGTTTACAGTTTCTAATGTTAGTAATGGATGTACATTTTATTTTTATAGTGTATAATGTAGTAAGCTTTGTTTCTAAGTACCTTCCTCCTGCCTTACCTCACCTCTTCAAACCCTCCAATTGTTTGTTTTGTTTCTACTGATCAACATAAAATTTTCATTATGTAGATATTATAACATAAATCTACAAAATAAACTTTCATACACTAACAAAAGTTTTTAATTTGTGTTTGACATACCCCTTATTACGATGTCTTATGTCTCATATTACTCATACTAGTAACTACCCTTAACTAAGGGTCAAACAAGATAAATCCTTTTAATTATAGCACTCTGGTAAAGCTGAGTTTCACACCAATCTTGAATTTTAATAGTTTTCCCCATTTATAAGTGTGTTATGTTTTTAAATAGTGTGATCTTTGTTTCAGACCAAATTGTTTCCATACTATGAGTCAGCTGAGTCATCAAGCAGTTCCAACACCACTGGTTAGTTTAGTTTAGTATTGTTTTATTTGGGTTTGTGTCTATAGAGCCATCTGTCACAGTGACTAATTAGATTGTTACTGCTCTACTTCGAAGTTTTAAATAATGTCTTTTACCCTACAGCATAGGGGCATGCAAGTTTCCATGCTTTTATGATGGTCAGAAGATAGTTTTGTGGTAATCAAATATACCTCAACACCATGCTTAGCTTCTGCTGAAATTGATGGTGATGTTTTCACTTGTAGAAATTTTGAAGCCAATCACTATTTTACTTAAAGAGAGTAATTGGAGAAAAAGGGTGTTTAAAGAAACAGCGATTATGTCTGTAAGAAGATACTGTATTTCTCAGCCTAGTTCAACCATTAGTGTGGTGTATTTACCCTTAATTCGAAAAGAAATAAATAAACTTTTTGACAGGCCTATTAAGGAAATTGATAACGTAAACGTTGTGGCGGTTGTTCCTCGGAATGTATGTGTTGTGCATGTTATTTTTAATCTATAAGGTGGGTAAAATCCATTATACATTTTTAAATATCATATAACCCACCTACAATGTATTTCAAGATAAAAAAGAGGTAAAGTTAGTTGATGCTCTTGCATTTTTAGCCAAAGATACTTTCATCAGGATCCACTCAGGATATTTATTCCAGAAAGTTTTCATAAAATTTAAATTGTTTTAACATTTTTGATTAAATGTCGTTCAGTCAATTTAGGTTTAGTTCCACCAATTAAGGACCTGAGTTTAATTTGATTTATTGTTATTATTCTTGTAGCCTACTTTTAGGCATAATTTTAATGTTTTTTAAGCTAAGAATATAAGTGTTTTCTAAAGAATCTATTATGACTCTTAATAATGACATGCAAAAACTTTAAAGGTTTTTAAAAGTATCCTTTTAAGTTTTAATCGACATAGCCACTGCATGCAAGAAGAATCAGACGTTAAATTTTTCACCTTTAAAAGAAAAAACCTATTGCATTTGTGCAAGCTGAGTTTCATCTTTTTATAATACATCAAAATAGAATTCACTTACATACATTATTTTAGCCTTTTCTCAATTGTAACGGGCCCCTCGCTGCCAGTCCGATTCACCTGCGCCTGGATCCTCCAGCGATGGTGTTTTCCCTTGTTAGGTGTACCTTCGGCAATCGTGCGAGGCTACGGGTGTTGTCAGGATGGTTGGTTGCGAGAAGGTATTTTAAAGAAAGGGGTAAACGAGTAGTTGATTTAAGATCGTTTATTAAATCAACTCGGCTGGTCCCGTACTAAACTAAACCAACACTAACAGTAGCGTAACTAGGTAGGAAGCGTCCTGGAGCATGATGACCTTGGCGCCCCTCATTCGGTCTTTGACTTGAGTATTACGAAAATGTTCATACAAACTCAAATAAATGTAAAACAACTATAGCGAATTCCAAAAATCAAAACAAATATGTTTGATCATCAATCTTATAATTAATACTAATTAAGAATATAATTAATGACAGAAGTAAAATACATATTGTAAGGTTATGTAAGTTATTCTGTTTTCAAGGTGTTTTGAATTGTAATATTTTAAAGTTTTGGTGGCTCTACCATATCCTTCTTACGGATCAAATTTTAGCTTGGCATGTGGGCTAACGACAATTGAATCTAGGTTGAAATAATTACAGAGCTTGTCACAATATTGTTTGTTATATTATTAAAATTTTCAAATAATTTCTACAGTAAATAATTCAATAAGATGCAAATTATAAAACAATTAAAAGTTGAAATTTGAGTTGGCCATTCTCAAATAAAACATACATTAACAGAAGAAATTTATAATATTAATTCCTTAATAGTTAGTAGAAAATGTAACAACTATTCTAAATTACAACACCATTAGTCTTATTTTGAATCTACTCCTTTTCAACAGTCTAAATGAATGCTTTAAAACATTAACATATTTGTAAATTAACTGATTATTAATATGATTGAAATTTATAAAACATCGTAAATTTTTAATTGAATAGTAACGCTTTAAATTTAATTGAAATATAAATTACCTTCTGGTTTCTCAGCTAGATTATTTACAAATCTACCTAATGATATCCGAACCAATTCTAATTGCTTTTGAGGTGCTTTAATCAAACCCTCTATCAGCTAATTCTTATTGAAAAGGTCCCTACTCCTAATACTTTTCTTCACCCACAAAATGACACTTATAATTATTACAATATAAACTAGAATATTATTTCGTTTCATAATTCTACTAACCCTCGAGATCTGTTTTACATTAATGATTGGTTTAAAGCTACTTACATAATTTGGCTCTCTCACTTTCCCACACACTAGGCACTTATGGACTTATTTATTTTCACTAAACACTGCACTTGATTTTATTGATTTGAACGCACTCTTTTGGTGATTTTACGTTGGTGAATTCATGGTTGTAATTCTAATAAATTCATAACTTCTGTTGGATAATTTCGCACTCAAATAATGATTCTGTTTGATGATGAAATGATGATGATAAGATTCTACTAATGCATTTTGAAATGTGTACTCCCGCTGTTTCTCACTTGAAGGTTTTTTTAGACAGACCACGTTTTTTCCTCCAAATCTCCCACCTCTTTATTTCACGATTTTCTTATTCTTCTCTGATTGGATAATTTCAAATATGGATTGTTCTGATTGGCTTTAGAGCTTAACATATTTGGCAGTATTTTTTGCTGCGTACCTGTATTCGTTGTTCACAAAGAATAACGCATAGCTGTGTATTTGTGTCCAAAGTAATTAAAGCTGGTACATCCGTTACAACTTCCTGTTGAAATAATATCTGTCACAGCTATCTTTACTAAGATTTATTTATGTAATTATTTTATTTTATTTTTTTAAATTATTATTAATAATTTTCTTAG
The DNA here is from genome assembly GCA_018207615.1 of Philaenus spumarius. NCBI lineage: Eukaryota > Metazoa > Arthropoda > Insecta > Hemiptera > Aphrophoridae > Philaenus > Philaenus spumarius. The sequence continues at coordinate 18,428 of JAGFPH010015977.1, forward strand.
TAAGTTCTAATTGGTTGCTGGTATTTAACAACAACCCTGACAATATCAGGAGCCAAATAATGTTAAGTACTTTAGATTTTGTTGTATATAAAAATCTTACAACTTCTTCCTTGTCTGGCGATTTGATTTATTATATTGTCATAGTCCAGGTTCAATGATCAGCTATAGATATCATTGCTAATGAGCTCAGGCGAAGTTGTGACATTGAGTTTCTTATAACTCTTGATTAATTTTTAAAAAAAATTCATATTGTTCCGATGTCGCAGTTGAAACAGGCAGGGTTAGAAATATTAGACAGGCAGTGGTGACATCAGGAAAACTTGTCGCCATTTGTGTTTGAATTATCAGCGTTTCCGCTAATCCTCTGAATTTGTCAGCTGTTTGTTGTGTGTTGAGAAGCATACTTTTAATCTCAACAGCTGTAGACCCAAACCAGGAAAAATATCAGATGATTATTGTTGAACTAAAAATTCACTTGCTTCTAAAATCTTGCCGTCATTAGAGACAACAAAATCGAAGAAGCATTTGAAACTAGAACATATATCATATATGGCAAGAAAATGTTCTTACAACTGTATTTTCAATATATCTAAGGTTCGGTTGAAAACTTCCGCTTGAAGACATTTTTCACCAACTATTGAAGTGTCAGCTTGTAACTCATCCATTATTTTTTTCTTCCTTTTAAGCCTTTTTTCAGGAAAGTCTGTAGGGATTTAAAATTTTTCACAGGTAACTAGTGCTTGACTTTTAACTCCTGACCAATTATTTTTCAATTTTGGTATCTTGCCAATTAATTATGTAATCATTTTAACTGCGCCTTCTAAATTTTCTTTAGAACGTTGCAGTTTTAAAAAAATAATATTGATGGAGTCAAGGAGCAAACCCTCGAGAACTGTCAGGATAGCTGTAGAAATATCCTCAAAGTATTTAAGTAAAGATTTTGCTTGTAATTCTTCTTCTTTTGTTTATGCTGGTTAAGGTTGGGTACATTAAAGTCTTCATTACCGTACATCAAAATAACCAAAGTAAAGAGCATCAAGTGCTTGGCTTCGGCTTTACCATCTTGTTGGACAGACCATTTTAAAAGTTGTTTAAAGTAATGTGGATTTATTTAATACAGCCTACCTGGATACACTACTAAAAAAAATGGAAAATTTTTGAAGATTATGAAAAAAAATTTCGGGAATTCTTGAAACAGCGTCATTTATCACTACGTTCAATACATGCGCACTACAATGCTCATATTATTTAGCTACTGGATTTTTTTCTTTTCAGCCTACAATGAAGTCCGGTATGTATTCCGCTCATATTAGCGGCACCGTTGTACCCTAGGTCTCTTATTTTTAAGATGTCGGTGAATCGTTGAATTATATCTAACAGTAATTTTTCCAAGTCTGCGGACTTTTGGCTTTCAACCTGGATAAACCCACAAAAAGATTTCTTGATTTCTAGTCTAACGGGGAGATCTTTTTCGTCAGTCTTAATCTTAGTTGATCAATTTTTTCAATATCTTGCGTTGTATCCAGTATTACAGAAACAAAAGGAGTCTGTTTCATTTCCTCTTGAATTTGACCATTGATTTGTTTTGAAATAGTGACAATTAATTCATTTTATATTGCAGTACTTAAATACTTTATGGAATGTTTTGAGCTTTTCAATAAATCCGACAAAACATCGTCATATCGGGCTAGCAAATGAATAATTTCAAGGAGCTTACCTTTAGATGC
>JAGFPH010015978.1:0-20153 GCA_018207615.1 Philaenus spumarius
TAAGTTAGAACGGCATGGTTTAGGAATTGAAATTAATGGAATAAATATATCTAAGATTTTCCGATGTGTCGTTGTTCTTGCGAAATCGTCCAAAGAACTGGCGAATATATTAGAGGACACGTGATAAATAAATAAAAAACGGTACTCCTAAGCAACGCGAAACAAGAAGATCTATTCCTAAATAAAATAAAGTTAAAGTGGATAGCAGAAGCACCATATCTACGTCAAACAATGCATTTTCATAATAGTTGCAGATAGAAGAATATTACTTCGGCTTGTAAGAAGTACTGGTCTGTGAAATGTATTTTTTTAAAGCAACATGGCGCCAGGGCTAAAGACTTTAGCTTAATAAATGTATAATTACTTACACGACGTATGGAGCACAAACGTGGACTTTATCGAAGAAAGAAGACAACAGGTTGAACGTTACACAGAGCTATGGAACGCAGCATGCTGAATCTGTCGTTACGGGATAAAGTCAGAAATGCTGAAATAAGGAAAACAACCCAATTAGAAAATGTCGTCCCAATGGACAAACGTCTTGGGCTGGAAATTTAGCGAGAATGGATGACGGAAGATGGACAAACATATGTACCAACTGGTAACCACTGGGAAATAAGAGACACAGGGGAAGGCAACCCTGGAGTTGATGAGTCAAGTAGGACCTCAATGGCGGAATAATAATAATAATTTTATTTCCAGATCGTGCATTACAATTCTCCTTACATTCTTGGAAATAATACCAATTACCGCAACCAGTTTTAGGTAATTGGTTTGTAGTAAAAAACAAAAAGCAAAACAAAACAAAACAAAATGAAAACAAAAACATATAAATATACAAAATAAATTAGTTCTCCAATATCCACCAATTACTCCAAAATAATTACCAATATAATGCCAGCAACAAGACGTAGAAAAGTGTGGGAGAAGCCTTCGCCCAGAAATGGGCCTATAGCAGTCGTTGCATTTTTGATTTGAATTGTTTAGTAATGTAGTAGTCATCAGTTGCAATGTATTTTTCTTTTTTCTTTAATAAACATGATTTTAGTTTGTAAAAATATGCACTTTTTAAAATTAGGAAACTAAATAAAGGCATTATTAATATTATTATTACTTTTTACTTTCTCCGTAGTATATGTAGAAAGTATTGTTTTCGTAAAAATTTTGGAATTTGAATTTTTAGTGGAATTAGGCTATCTGTGTTGGTGCTCCATGAACCCAAAAATATTTTTAGTGGAATTATTTGTTTTAGTGCTCCCTGAACCCAAAAGAGTGGTTTTTTTGGTGATGCCTGTCCGTGTGCTGTTAGGATGTGTACAGAGCTGGAGACCATACCAACGGTCCGATTTTGATGAAATTTGGTATGGTGTAGTTCTGGAATATCTCCAGGCGTATTTTTTATTTTTTCAAATTTTAGATTTTTAAAGGGTTTTACCCCCCTAAAAATGGCAAAAAAACGAGAAAAATCAAAATTTCTCAAAAACGGCTCGAACGATTTTGATAAAATTTGGCTTATTTGTAGCCCTTAATGTACCCTACCATATGCAAAAAACCGCATCTTTCTAAAAATTCTCGTTTAGGCAATAATAATAATAATAACTCATTTTGGGGTTTTTTGGGCGTAAGGGGGTTGTTCTCAAATTTTTTCAAAACCTTTTTTCGTGCATCTATACAGGCCTAACTGACGTGTTTGGTGCAAATTTGTTCGAAATCGATCGAATAGTTTTCTCTCTAGATAATAATAATAATATTTATTAGTTAATCTCCTACTTTAATAAATCACCTACCCCAACTACAATTTAGGAAGTCACAATGAATCTGTTTAGTAATTTAAATAATGTTTGTGAGAAAGTATGTGCCAGTTCCTGGTACCGTTTATTTATGTTTATTTTTTGCAAATTCATTATGCTGTTGTAGGTTTAAACTATAAAAGATACTCCAGAACTACACCTACATACCAAATTTTTTCAAAATCGGACCGTTGGTATGGTCTCCAGCTACACATCCTAACAGACACACAGACACACGGACAGACATCACAAAAAAAAACACTTTTTTGTGTTCAGGGAGCACTAGAACAAATAATTCCACTAAACAATTTTTTGGGGTTCAGGGAGCACCAAAACAGATAATTCCACTAAAAATTCTAATTCGAAAATTTGGACGAAAACAATACTTTCTCCATATACTACGAATATGGGGGAGAAAGTAAAAGTAGGTTAAAACTAGGTTTTAGAGCTATTAAATTTCAAAAATACCCCCTAAACCCCCCAGTGCTGCCCCCCCTCCAAAATTAAATCCTGTTTACTCCACTGTCTCTCTTCTATATACAAATAAAACATCTCTGCCCTAATCAATCGAAAATCCCGTAAAAATAACATTTTGCATTTGCTTCGCAGTGGGTTGGACAAGGAAGTCCTCTAGTATAAACATATACATTATGCTAAACAGCTGCAGATTATTCTCTCTCACACTCACATGTAACTTCCCCTGGAGGTTGGTTTAATAGTAGTGTTCTTATTAATATACATGAACACACATTTCATAGCTTAAGCGTTGACCTTTTTAAATGCGTTACTGCGTCGCACTTTTAACGCTTGACAAAGGCTATTGTTCTGCTATTTATACCCGGAGAGAGAGTTTTGTGTTCGAATGTTGGCAGAACGTTTATCAGATTGCATTCCTCTACAGGCCTACTAGCACAACCAATAGAGATTTTTGAAGTGTTAACTTCTATAGACCCACCAAGTCCAAATAAACTGACACATACTTTCTCACAAACACATTTAAATTATTAAACAGATTCACTGTGATTCATAATTGTATTAAAGGGGGGGGGGGACATTAAAGTAGGCCAGTAACTAATAATAATAACTAATAAATGTTAGTATTATTATTAAAACTATTCGATCGATTTCGAACAAATTTGCACCAAACATGTGAATTAGGCCTGTATAGATGCGCGAAAAAAGGTTTTGAAAAATTTTGAAAAACAACCCTGTTTTGGCCAAAAACCCCAAAAATCAATTATTATTATTATTATTATTAGCTAAACGAGAATTTTTAGAAAGATGCGGTTTTTTGCATATGGTAGGGTATATTAAGGGCTACAAATAAGAGAAATTTGATCATAATCGTTGGAGCCGTTTTTGAGAAATTTGGATTTTTCTCGTTTTTTTTGCCTTTTTGGGGGTTAAAACCCCTTAAAAATCAAGAATTTGAAAAAAATAAAAAAACGCCTGGAGATATTTCCGAACTACACCATCATACCAAATTTAATCAAAATCGGATCGTTGGTATCAGGGCTCTGTTGGTATGGTCTCCAGCTCTGTACACATCATAACGGGCACACGGACAGACATCACAAAAAAAAACACTTTTTGGGTTCAGGGAGCACCAAAACAAATAATTCCACTAAAAATATTTTTGGGTTCAGGGAGCACCAACACTGTTAATTCCACTAAACAATTTTTTGGGATTCAGGGAGCACAAAAACAGAAAATTTGGACGAAAACAACACCTTTTTCCATATTTGTATACATGACTGTATAGCAGAGTTTATAGTTTTCTAGTTGCTGGGGGTGAATCGGATTTTACCGTCACGCGTTTCACCATGTATTATGTGAAACGCTCCTAAAGTGAAACGCTCTATTCCATCTGTTTGAAAAAAGTTTTAGTCTTGACGAGATTCGAACCAGCAGACTTCATCACCATAGACTAGCGCCTTAGCCTGTTAGGCCACACTCTCATTGCCTAATTTAGTATATTTAAGTTTGTTATATAAGTGTAACAGATTGTCCTAAGTCATAGGCTTAACCCGTTAATGTTAACACAATGTATAGTTTAATTGGTAATACCTCTGAAATGGACATTGTGCTTCCTCATTTCGTAAGTTGTGTTAGTTAAAAAGTTTACACTTCTCCCGAGCACACAATTGAATTTAACAGCAAGCGACATCCACAGGGACTTTAAGGGTAGCACATAGATTATGTAAAATACAAAAATCAGGCAAGGAGCATTTGCACATTTTTATAAACAAAAATAACAATAAATTAGGACTTATACGGGTTTTTAGTTGATATTATACAAAGTATGCATGGATCACTGTACTTACAAAGGGACATTTGTAGAGAATTAAAAAACCTACAAAACTTTTTTATAGACCCCAATCGGACCACTTTTCACCGATAAAAGTAGGAAAAACTTTTTAAATTTATTATTTTTCAAAAATTCATATCTTTGTTAATTTACAATATTAAGGACAGATCTTTTCGAAAATGATTGTTTGTTATGTGCACTTCAAACAGGGTGAAGATGAAATTTGTCGCATTAATTGTTTTTCCACAATTACAGTAGTAACTTATAAACAAATTAGGCCATTATCTTGTATAATGCGCCCAATTGACCTAAGTGGCCCAAAATTAACACATTTTTTAATAAGGTCGATAAAGTATGATAAAAATGCTTCAGAATATAACACAAATATAAATTGGCAACTGACGGCGAGAGAGGCAGTGATAGTGGGGAAACCAGCAGAGGAGGAGAAGAGAACGACAGGCTGACACTCCCAATATGCGGAATGGCGTGCGAAGCACGCAATGCTTTGTGTATTGAAGACACTCCCAATATGCGGAATGGCGTGCGAAGCACGCCCTGCTTTGTGTATTGAAGGCACTCCCAATAGCGTGAGCCGGGGCTGTAGGGAATCAAAAGGGCTACAAAAAAGGTGTCTTGACACTTTTCGTTAAAATGTACGGTTTTGGAGTAATTTAGGTTTGAAATTTTCAAACAGCAGCCATTTTGAAACGCATGATTGGATTTAATCGTTTATTTTTCTTGAGATATATCATTGTCAGGTTAAACTTCATGCCAAGTTTGAACTCAATCAGTCAAACCGTTCTCTAGATATGAATTATTTTGTACAAAAAACAAAATGGCGGATATCTGGAAAACGAAGCGTTTTCGGACCTATGTTTATAGGAACTTTTTTCATTATTTTCACCAGTAGAACACGTCCTGCAATTCTTTCCGTTTCTTCCTGATACACCCTGTATATAAGGGAGGGTGTGTGTGTGTGGGGGTGTGTGTGTGTGTGTGTTCGCACTATAGCGGCCGTATTTTAAGTCCGATTTGGTTCAAATTTGGTACACATGTTGGTTGTCTACGTCGCTCGGACGAGTTCGTTAGCCAAACCAATCCAACAATCCAAAGCACGTTTTTTAACCGAAAGTAACTATTTTTTGAGGTTTTTCCTACGAGAATGTATTTGTTTTTCTGTTTTTTCTACAAATATAAATGTAGGATGTTACTCTGCACATTTTGTTTTTTTACGCGACCTTATAGCTTGTTTGGTTCCCCCAAAATCGATCAAAACGTAAAATACCATAGAAGTACCCGGTTCAAAGCCTTGTGGCGGATCCTACCGTGGGGTTGGCGTGCGAAGCACGCAATGCATTGTGTATTGAACATACTACAAATAATGGGGGTTGGCGTGCGAAACACGCAATGCTTTGTGTGTTGAAGACACTCCCAATACGCGGAATGGCGTGCGAACCATTTTGCAGCTATTTAACACCGTCGTGAATAGACCTATTTCCCAAATTGTCGGTTGAAACCCTAAAACATAGGCATATAAACTTAATTTTGGAAATTCGCTCAACTCACGTCAGCGGTTCAGCTGCGTGGTCCAATATATTCCCTTCCATCGTCACATCACTGCTGCTTCTATCTAAATAATTAAACCAATATTAATCAATACGTAACGCTACAGTGTTGCCGTTATGTGTACGGTCTGACAACACTGTACGTGACAGAAAAGGTCGACGACTGAGTTAAAAGCAGTACGGTTTCTTTTAAAGTTTACAAAGAACCCATTACAATGGTAGCACGCCATCTAGGGCGTGTAAAAAACAAGTCATGATCAAGTTGGCGTCGGTAGGCCTAGTATGAAAGCGCATCTTCGTAAAGAAGGCTTTCGAAGGTACTGCAGGTGATGGAAACTCGTCCATGGGCCACTGCCTCGTACTTTTTTCATTAACAACTTTTATGGTGAAGTTTTAAAATAATTCGATCACCCGGCTTTTAGGGTTTCAACCAACTTCTGGGGAAATTGGTTTACTCTTGAAGGCATTGAGCAGCTGCGAATATATAACCTTTTCCTAATATTACGTACTGTAGTTGGTTTTAACGTTCTGGGGATGCTTTTGCAACATTTGTTACCTGATTTACCTTTTAGTTTTGTTAACATGTACATTTTAGTTGTTGCAATAAATCTATTCTATTCTAGGCACAATATAGAACCTTATAGAACAATATACATAACCTTTTATATACTATATATAAAAGATTATGTACACAAACAATAAGTCCTGCCTAAACTATAACATCATCAACAAAACAAACAAGTTCATGTTTGAACACATACCTACAAGGAAATAATAAATGAAAAAAGAAACTAACATAATAACAATTCGACCACACAGTTGAGCAAATTTCCAAAATTAAGTTTACACGGCTACGTTTTAGGGTTTCAACCAACAATTTGGGAAATACGTCTATTCACGACGGTGCTGAATAACTGCAAAATGGTTCGCACGCCATTTCGCATATTGAGAGTATCTTCAATACACATCGCATTGCGTGCTTCGCACGCCATTCCGCATATTGGGAGTATCTTCAATACACAAAGCATTGCGTGCTTTGCACGCCATTCCACATATTGAGAGTATCTTCAATACACACTGCATTGCGTGCTTCGCACGCCATTCCGCATATTGGGAGTATCTTAAATACACAAAGCATGCGTGCTTTGCACGCCATTCCGCATATTGAGAGTATCTTCAATACACACTGCATTTCGTGCTTTGCACGCCATTCCGCATATTGGGAGTATCTTAAATACACAAAGCATGCGTGCTTTGCACGCCATTCCGCATATTGAGAGTATCTTCAATACACACTGCATTGCGTGCTTCGCACGCCATTCCGCATATTGGGAGTATCTTCAATACACAAAGCATGCGTGCTTTGCACGCCATTCCGCATATTGGGAGTATCTTCAATACACAAAGCATGCGTGCTTTGCACGCCATTCCGCATATTGAGAGTATCTTCAATACACACTGCATTGCGTGCTTCGCACGCCATTCCGCATATTGGGAGTATCTTCAATACAAAAAGCATTGCGTGCTTCGCACGCCAGCCCCCGTATTGGGAGTATATTCAATACACACTGCATTGCGTACTTCGCACGCCAACCCCCCGGTAGGATCCACCACATGGCTTTGAACCGGGTACTTCTATGTTATTTTACGTTTTGATCGATTTTGGGGGAACCAAGCGAGCTATAAGGTCGCGTAAAAAAACAAAATGTGCAGAACAACATCCTACATTTATATTTTTAGAACTATATCGTATTTATATTGTACGAAATTTATTAGGAGAATTTGTTCACACTTTAGCCTCCAGTCTCGGCTCACGCGCAGCTCCGTCCCGCTCTCAGCGTAAACACCCGCTTTACGAGTTTTACAGCATGACCTTGTGAATATGATTTTAGACTATTTCGCTTCGCTCGCAGCTGAATCTGAATCCCGGCCGTCGGTCTAGTATCAGAAACTACCAACGGTAAAATCCCCCCCCTGTTGATTTGAACCGAGTACTTTTATGGTGTTTTGACGTTTTGGGGGAACCACGCGAGCTATAACGTCGTGTTTATCACTCAACTTACATCTTACAGAGATAATTACGGTAGCGAAATTTGCATTAAATTCTTCATGGAGGCATTTTATGGTAAAAGATAGTATTCCAACCTCAACAAAGGAGGCGGTTTTTGATGCAGCATGTAAATCAATAGTCACGTATGGGTCACAAGTTTGGGTTTATAGACAAATTCTTATTATAGATAATTTTCAACGCTTTTTTTATGAGAATGTTTGGCCTACCAAATAATACCCCAAATAGTGTATTATATTTAGAGACAAAGGCAAAATCTTTGAATTAAGAAACTTTAAAAATAAATTTGAAATATACAGGGTGTCCCACGAAGAAACGGAGAAACTCTCAGGACTTGTACTTCGGGTGAAAATAACAAACAAAGTTCATATAAACATAGGACCGAAAACTGTTCGTTTCCCAGATATCCGCCATTTTGTTTTTTTGTGAAAAATAATTCATATCTAGAGAACAGTTTGACTGATAGAGTTCAAACTTGGCATAAAGCGTAACCTAACAATGATATATCTCAAGAAAAATAATCGATACTATCGAATCTTGCGTTTCAAAATGGCGGCTGTATGAAAATTTCAAACCTAAATAACTCGAAAACCGTACATTTTAACGAAAAATGTCAAGATACCTTTTTTGTAGCCCTTTTGATTCCCTATCGGGTGGGGTAACTGTGAAAACAATAGGATGAAGGATAATAGCTAAGTTAAAGGTAATGACAACAAATGTACATACACTATTGCTGTATTTACTGTGTTTGTATATAGTATGCCGGGTTGAACAAACCAATTATTACCTTTAACTTAACTATTATCCTTCATCCCATTGTTTTGAAAGTTACACCACCCGATAGGGAATCAAAAGGGCTACAAAAAAGGTATCTTGACATTTTTCGCTAAAACGTACGGTTTTTGAGTTATTTAGGTTTGAAATTTTCAAGATTCGATAGTATCGATTATTTTTCTTATTTATCTTATCGAGATATATCATTATGAGGTTAAGCTTCATGCCAAGTTTGAACTCAATCAGTCAAACCGTTCTCTAGATATGAATTATTTTGCACAAAAAACAAAATGGCGGATATCTGGGAAACGAAGAGTTTTCGGTCCTATGTTTATATGAACTTTTTTTGTTATTTTCACCCGAAGAACAAGTCCTGAGGGTTTCTCCGTTTCTTCGTGGGATACCCTGTATAATTAGGTGCCTAAGCATGACAGACAATAGATCACCAAAACAAATAGTTAGGCAGGTCATTATAAGGAATATCTCTTGGGCTAAATTCTGGTTGGTAATGGGGGAGAAAATGCACTTGAATTTAGATTTTTTAAAGATAAAAAAATGGGGCAGGGAAATAAAATATTGAATGAATTATTGGCAAAATTGTAAGAAGAAGAGACGAATTCATGGGCAGATCGGATTTTAAGTTCTGAGGGGCATGACGTATACAATAAACTTGACTATTTTTGTGGTTTAACTCACCGCCAGCAATCCTTTTTGAAGTAATCCTTCTGTTTACATATGTATCACGACACGTGTTTCGGACATATTATTCGTCCATCGTCTGGTGATAAAATTATGTAAACAGAAGGATTACTTCAAAAAGGATTGCTGGCGGTGAGTTAAACCACAAAAATAGTCATTTAAGCATATCCGATGCTCTAGATTACCTATTGTAATAAACTTGAATATAATCTTGGGGAGGCAGCTTATGTTAAAGACAAATACACGCGAGAATTTATTAGTTTAATATTCAGAGCAAGGAGTGCCACGCTGCCTCTAAACGCTGGACCAGGTTCGAATGAAATTGAAAGGATGTGCTCTTTATGCAATTCTAGGGAGGAGGAAACCATGATACATTTTATAGGAGAATGTTTGTTATTAGGTGGCATTCGAGAAACATATTTTAAATGTAAAGTCCTTGATGGGGACAGATTGGTAAGGATATTGAATGGGGAAAACTGGTTTAGTTTAGTAAATTTCTTGAGAAGTGCGCTCAAGTATAGGAAGGCATTAATTTATGAGTTTAATTAAAGAACTTCCTCTTTGTTCGGGGTAGTAAATCCAACCTGGCAGATGACCTACGGGTCGTGCTGTAAGTGTGTAACTTTATTTTGGTATGAGTTATTATTTTGGTTAGTTGTGTTGTATTTCTTTTGATTCAATGTTTTGTCTTGTATGTAGTGCAATAAACACACTTTACTATTATTATTATAACGTCGTGTACATCAAAATATGTAGCTTATCCTCTTACATTTATTTTCTTACATAAAACCCAAATTGTTTAGTATGAAAAATCTCAAACAATTGTTAATTACGATCAAAAAACGTGTTTCAGCTTGTTAGATTTTTTTTTACTAACGAACTCGTCCGAGCGACTTATGAAACCGACGTTTGTACCAAGAGGGGTTTAAAGGGAAAACAGTTGTTTTTTAATAGTACATGCAATTTTTATAAAATTTTCAGAAATTGCAGTTTTTCTCATGAGCACCTCTTTCTTGATCTGGCGGTAGTTACGAGGGCTAAAAGGCAAAAATCTCGGTCCGATTAAGTCATCTTACATTTAACAATTTACACGTATAGTATGGTATAGGTCGTGCCACCTTAACTCGAGACGGCCCAAACTGACCTGGAGGGTTTATTGCCGCCCGTCCGCAACCGCCACTTTTACAATCCTTTTAGCTACGCTTCCGTGAACGCCATAGTTCAATATCAATCAATATTAAAATGAAACTAATTATAATGTGATATACTGATTCACGAGTTCATATTAAGAATAAGGACGTAACAAACATTTTTGTTTTTTCTCCAATTTCAATCTGACATCTTTTACGGTTTTAATAAAATTATAACCGTTTGAATCGACCCTGTAAACCTACTTAGTCATTGTCGTTAAGCCGATCTGTTCTGCTACACTGAACAAAGTCGACTTTCAGATCGACTTGGAGTGTAAATCGACTCTAAGTCGTGCCGTAAGTCGAAGTCGCCCGTCTCTAGTTGGTGACAGGAATGTGAAGTGAACATAACGCTTACAATTACGCTCGACTGTTACTCTTCTGTTTTGATCGATTTTGATGGAACCAGTCGGGCTATAAAGTTGTGTGAAAAAACAAAAAGTGCAGAATAATCTAATTTTTTACATAAAACCCCGAAAATGCTTCATTCTAGCACGAAAATCTCATAAAAGGGTACTTGTAAACGAAAAACGTGCTTTTGGATTGTTGGGTTTTTTGGAACTCGTCCGAGCCACTTGGAAAACCAATTTATGTTCCAAATTTGGACCAAATTGAACGTAAAATTCGGCCGCTACAGTGCGAAGACGTATACAAGGTGATTGATATAAGTGTGTCAGGTGTTCTCTTGAAATCTATAAAAGCTATTAACAAATGTTAATAGTAACTCCCCTGGGCTTTTAGTTCTGTTTAATTCGGTGGCTTTGAAATGTTTATCTTACCCGCCATTTTTCCAATAAGGTGACCAACTTTCGATTTTCTTACGGAACACTCTATATTTTATGAAGATTTTCGATTTTACAAATTTACAAGCTATTTTAAAACTTTTTTTGTTCTTGGTGTTTTTTTTTTTTGATACGACTAACAGTTCAAAAGTTAGAGGGGTATAAAGTTTCAAAACACCCTATCTGAGCGGATAATATTTTTGGTATGGAAACGTTTTGAACCAATGCATACGCTCTCAACACTGTTAAAGAAGGTTTTAGACAAACAAATAACTTTTTAAAATCAAGAAATACTGTTTCTGTTAATTTTTTAAAACCATAATACAGAGGAGTTAAGTGACAAAATTACAAATTTCTCTCACGTGAAAAATGAAGTTGATAACAGCTGATTCACAATCCAGAATTGAGTGAAATCGTGAATCATCATAAAAATATATTTCAAAAGAAACAACTGGCGCACTTATATCAATCATCCTGTATATGCAGTTCTTAATGACATCCCGAAATGTGTTCTGGGGACCATGATCGGTGCTCATTGACCACTCCCGACCTAGCAATAGCTCATCTTTCCCATGGAAAGTCGCTAATAAGACGTTTGTTAGAATTGATACACCCAGTGAGATCTTTGATCCCAGTGAGGTTGTTTTGATAAAAAATATCGTAGAAAAGGTCAACCAATTTCCACCCTCCCGAACAGGTTTGAGGGGTTGAAAGATTGCAAAACACGTTGGTCTTTTTAACATACATTAAATGGAAAGTTGTAGCTTAAGAGAATACATTTTTAAGACCCCATTTGACCCTGTAAGTGCTTCAGATTCCGTGTTACCGAAAAAATAAAAACGCCAAAAATTAAAAGTCCTCCTAGAAACTTGAAATTTTGCTCAAAGTCTCTGTTTAGCAAACAATGAAGTGAACACATTCCATGCTCTTCATGGTGCTATATAGAAATACAAAATCTCTGACCTAATCAAACGTCATTCCGCGAATATATCGTAATACACAATAAGTTGTTTGAATTTGCTTTGCCGTGGAGGTTGGTGACAGTAATGTGAAATTAACATAACGGTTACAGCCTTAGCCTCATAAAATAAGGGCGTTAAACCAACCCGACAGTATTTATTGCAAAACAGTCCATACGTTCTCTTCCACGACGTTTATTTCCACCACTTGAAAATGTAAAAGATCCCGAAATAAACGCAATTTAAATTCCCCGGACTTATTACGCGTGTATTTTGGAAAATCTAATCACAGAAGTATTAGCGCTGCGGATGCACTTTGCACGTGATAACTTGGCGTTTATTAAAGCTGCGAACACAAATAAAACACCCCTCTAATGGCGCCACCTTTCCTCTCGTGCCCATTCATATGTTCGCCGCACATGTTCCGCGGCTATTTATAAACAGCGAGTGGTGCCAACTTGAAAAACAAAATAACTCCGACAAACGCGTGAATCAGAGAGCTACCTTTATTAATTTGGAATCTAGACATACAGACTGGGTGAGATTCTGAGTCATATTCGAAAGACTAAATAACTCCACCGCGCAGCTGAATTGCTGACCGTTGTGTGAATTTCCCATATTAAGTTTGCTGACTGCGGGGCACATTTTAAGAAAGTATAATAGGTGTGAAGCAGAAAGCGTTAAATTAAGGGAATTTTTAGTGGATGGGGGAATAGAGGGTTTTGGGTTAAAGGAAATTATTTCGGACAAGGGTTGGAAGTTTTTGCGGAAGGGGTTTTGGAGGTTAAGGAAGGTACGATTGTGGGAGAATGAGATGTTGGTCGGTGGTACGGGGAGGCGGGTGGTGTCTCTTCTCGCCGGGGGCTGGATTGTCAGGGGACGGCATCCTTCGCAGACTATAGCCGGCATGGCAAGTCCAAACTAGTGTCGGGAGGTCTGTGTGAAACCGTAGAGGCAGTTTCTTACTGGTCCCCGGACTCTGGTGTGTGCTGATGGATCGGAGATTCAGTGGGGTTCTGTCTCGGACCTGCGACCACTCTGGGCATCTGAAATACTCTCCCATAACAGGCTAATAATGGTACCACGGGACGTGATCTTCCAAGCTCCTGGGGTTCTGTCCCCGGGGATCACGTAAAGAGGAAAGGTTTCGTGGGGGTAGTGGTTTCACATGCTGATGGTAGATTCACTATCAAAGTTTATCTAATTTGCAAGGTGGAGTGGAGGAGTAGGTCGAAAGACGGGTATCCTCCTCCCAGTCTAGGTTCTAGACTATATTCAAATTCATCTTCAAAATCTGTCTCGGAAATTGGCATGCTCTTTCGAGTTTGCACATCGACCTTGCGTTCTACACGCAGTGGACAAACTCCTGCATCCTGACCGTCGGCGTCGGATCAGAAGAAGGCCCCACGAGGATTTAAACCGGGTACTTTTATTGATTTTGGGTGAACCAGACGAGCTATAAGGTCGTGTAAAAAAACAAAATGGCCACAATAATCTCCAATATTTGTTTAATACATAAAACCCCTAAAGAGTTTCATTCTAGTACGTAAATCTAAAAAATTGTGAATTCTGGTCAAAAAACGTGTTTTCGGTTGTTGGATTCCTTTGGCTAACGAACTCGTCCGAACGACTTAGAAAACCAACATGTGTACCAATTTTGCACCAAATCGCCGTAAAATGCGGCCGCTAGAGTGCGAACACATACATACATATATACTAGCGGACCCGACATACGTTGCCTGCCCGAAAGTTTGCTTGACTGCTATTAGCTGGTTCAAATTTTTTTTTATATTTAAATGTTCGATAAACTATATACTAAGTGACATTTGAGATTAAGTTTGACATTTACATATTTTCGTTTCATCATTGTGTGATTTGTTGTTGTCCGAAGCAAAATTCCAAATTGAGCGCAGTTTCTCGTTGTACTTCGCCGTTCAATTCTTGAGTCATAGACGAGAGAGTCAAAAGAGGGCTACTTTTCGTGAGATTGGTGGTAATTATAATAATGTGATTGCAAAAAAGATATTGTTGTGGTTGTATATAAAAATATTATTATAATGAAAATATCACAATGAAAATTTATTGTTCTAGGAGTTGTTACTACATTTTCACCCTTAGCAAAAAGTGACAAAATGGTTTATTTGTTGTATGTATTTTGTGAGAAATAAATGTAAAAAATTCATATTTCCAGCTTTAAGGTAGGTATAAAGAACAATATTTACTGTTTTAGGGGTTGTTTCAACCCCTATCGGAGACCAAATTGTGAATCTAAACCATCCAGGGACCCAGTCAAACATACACACAAAATTTCATCAAAATCGGTCCAGGCGTTTAGGAGGAGTTCAGTGACAAAACACATGTACAGAAGAATTATATAAATACATATACGGGTTTTTGATTATATATATAGATGTTACATTTTTAAAGACACTCCAAAACATGTTCTGGTGGGCTACGATCATGGTGCTTATTGACTGAACATGCGAAAAATGTGACTGAAGAGCAGAAGGCCTCATTGATCGTTTGTCTACTGGACCAGATCAGTCGACGAAAGTGAAACATGGGTTTTTGAGTACGACCCTAAAACAAAACGGTGAAGTTCCGAATGGTACACTCTAACCTCACCATAACAGAAGAAAGCACGCGCGAGCAAATCACGTGTGAAAACTATGTTGATTTAGTTTTTTTTGCTGCAAAAGGAGTTGGTCACAAAGAGTTCAAGGCACCACAGTCCACCAGACTTTTTATAGAGAAATCCTTGAACGATCGCGGAAGAGAGTCCGGGATTCGCCTCTTTATACGCCCTGTCCATAAGCGAAGTTTTGGCTCAGAAAAACGTAGAAACACTTCCCCAGCCGCCCTACAGTCCCGATTTGGCTTGTATTTCCTTTTCCCAAGCTGGAATTGGATCTTGAGGGAACTCGTTTTGGGGCAAGCGAAAACATCCAACGAAACGAGCGCTCTCCACAGACTTGCCCATTGCTATGAAGAGTGGATGTAGGAAAATTTCCCGAAGCATTAAGCTTTATAAGGGAATCTACCTTGGTTTCCTACTTTGAATTATTACACTGTATATATAAACACACTTTTATTTCCATTATTTACAATAAACTCTAATCCAATCGTCTTAATTGTTTCCTTGGATACGACTTGTCTTGTCTTGTAGGAGATGACAGGGCTGGGTATTGAACCTTGACGTCGCAGTGCTTCGTCCTGGTGTCGCTGTAGTTGTCCCTTTGCTCCAATGCCTCCAATGGGTTGCTTTTGTAGTGCAAAGCTCTTGAGTCCTTCACCGATCCTGTTACTGGGTGTAGTACCTCTTGCTGTCCCTGGGTTCTCGTAGCTCATTGCATTCAGGTACAACGACTCGAATTCGGCAGGCTGACTAGCACAGGGAGGCGTTTCCAGTTCTCGATACTAACTCGGACTCCTCTAACTAAAACATAAAATCTTTATTTATTTCTTACTAGGCTGGGGGGGGGGGGGGCCCTTCTCCCCTTAACTAACAAAACATGATCTGTCGCATGCCGACAGTGGCCATGTGACACATCAAACATATACTGCTGGCTCACCAGGCCCATACAGAGTCTTCGGGATCAACACGCCCTTGCAGAATGTCGCGTGTTCAACACGCTTATGCGACGGGGTACGGCGGGCTCAACACGCCCTTGCGGTAGGTCAGACCGGTGTAGTTCAATGTTCGATGCTGCTTTATATAGGCCAGTTGGAGAGTGGAGATTGCTACTGTTTGCTTTTTGGGTTTGTTTGAACAAGATAAGCAATTTAGAACTGTTTACCTTGGACGGAGCTGCTCTTGTTGGATCCATTAGTAACTAAAAGCTTACTGCTTATCTATATTTTTGTTGTACTTGAAAACACTTCGTTACAACCGTTGTATAGCTTCTCAAGGATCATCATTTGAAGGAGATAACATTGAATTATATTGATATATATAAATTATATATATATAAATCACTCTCATTACTCTTGGAATGCACCTCGTATATATTTGAATTTAGCTACAAACAAATTATAAATACATGATAGGCCCTACATACACCGGTCTAACCATACGTTTACTCAATCCGGGCATCCAAAACCCCAGACTTTACATTATTTCGAAGTTCCGAACAAAAGCTGACAATGTAAAGTTACCCAACAATAGGTCATTCGCCTTATTCACGTACAGCCAAATAGCCTACGTTGTGACCCTTTGAGGTTATGCCACATGTAGTGCAGGTGTTTTTACTATGTCAAAGCGTAAACAGATGTGTTTGTTTTACAGATTTGTTAGGCCTGGCGGGAAGCTTGTAAAATTTGTCAATCCACTGTCAAAAGATAATAATTGTACTGAAATACTTTTTTTTGAGTTTTTACAGTATAACTCGGTTGTGTTTTAAACTAGTGAGAAATTTTTAAAAAGCAATTTGTTCGTTATTAAAAAGTTAATAATGTTTTAGTAAAGTTCACGGTTTTAGAGGTATTTGACATTAAACATTTTAAATGGCCGCCATTTTTAAAGTATATAAAAGAACGTTCTGGATTTGTGTGCAAGGGTAAAAGGTTAAGTAACAAATGTGTACACAAAATTTGAGGTTAATTTTTCAATATTTTAAATATATATATTTCAAATTGAGGTCAAATATTTTCTATTTCCAAAGATATTAATAGCCCAGTCGGTATAGGTTACAACTACCAGTAATTTGCAATACGGCTGAATTTTTTTTATAAGTACATTAAAGTATGTAGATTAACATAAAAAAAAGTTTACCAGTCTATCGATTTCCCAAAGTCGAAAAAAAATCGATTATCATTTTTTTCCGATTATTCTTAATATTTCGAGCTGGGATGAAGACAGAGGAAAATAAAAAATACCACCGTGTAGGGGAGGTATTTTTCAACAAAAAAGGTCATATGTATTTATTTCGTCCGAGCATTGGTTTGTCTGGAAAAAATTCGATAATGCAGGTATGTATTTTGCAGCAGGGGAAATCACTAAAAGGGGACATCTTATTCATATATGAAGCGTTGGCTCATTCTAAATTGGCCGAATTTTAATATATCGAATTTAAACTTGACATAGGAGTTAAAATATATATTTTAAACATTTATGCTGAGTCTCAGCTTGTTATCTTGAAAATTACCCGATCTAGGAGTCGATTTCGATTATCGATTTTACTAGTACCGGACTCACGAACTAATTTCAATCTACTCCAGTTTCGTCAATTTTTGGAATATCAACATCAAATTTGTTTTACAAGTTGAGTACACCAGTATAAATATTCTTAGTAAGTATGAACGATTTTTTAATGTTATTTTTAAAAACGAGGCGCTTGAAAATGGTCTTCTGTTTTACCTATCTCGTTTTAACTATAACACTTTTGGATTCAACGACTCCATTTTCGACATTTTTGAACATATCGATTTAAAAGTTGGTACAGAAGTTAAAAACACAATTTTTTTTTGCTACACTTATTTTAAAAACTATATTTAAAAAATTGACTAATCTGCAGCCGATTAACTCAAGCGTTTTGATGAAAAATCTAAAAAGGTCTAAAATTATACTGTTTTAAGTTACTTGTGCTTTGAAAAGTAAATAATAAAAAAGGTTTATACTCCTTGATCTTGTTTGAATCTATATATTTAACTTGTAAAAAAACTTTCAGGTTGATATTTTGAAAATTTTCTAAACTGGAGCTGTTTAAAATGAATTGGTGGGTCCAGTACTCCTAAAATCGAGAAACCCATTGATAAGTCAAGTGGCTCTAGATAGGATAATTTTTAAGATAACAAGCTGAGACTCAGCATAAATGTTAAAAAAATATATTTTAACTCCTATGTCAAGTTTCAATTCGATATATTAAAATTCGGCCAATTTAGAATGAGCCAACGCTTCATATATGAATAAGATGTCCCCTTTTAGTGATTTCCCCTGCTGCAAAATACATACCTGCATTATCGAATTTTTCCAGACAAACCATTGCTCGGACGAAATAAATATATAATACCTTTTTTGTTGAAAATACCTCCCCTACACGGTGGTATTTTTTATTTTCCTCTATCTTCACCCCAGCTCGAAATATTAAGGATAATCGAAAAAAAATGATAATCGATTTTTTTTTCGACTTTGGGAAATCGATAGACTGGTAAACTTTTTTTAAGTTAATCTACATACTTTAATGTACTTATAAAAAAAATTCAGCCGTATTGCAAATTACTGGTACTTTTGGTCTAAATTGACCTTTACCGACTGGCCTATAAGCGTTTAGTAAAAAAAAACCAAACAAAATGGTAGATAATTCGAAAACTAAGCATTTCCGGACCTATGTTTATTGGACTTTTTTTCTTTTTTTAGTAGTAGACTCGTCTCTTTAAATCTTTACCTTTCCTCGTTTGAGACTCTTTGTATATACATTGTTTTTTTTAAATGGGCCACCATTGTTATCTTGTAAACTATAAATCTGACAGCTAACTTTAAATGGGGAATCTTTCCGTGTTTTTTGAGAAATTAAAAAATATGTAGTTAAAATAATATTTGTAAGTGGCCGCTAATATTAATTTAATAGTGCAACGTGGGATGTAACAATCGAAGAAGTCAAGTGGAAGGCCGTCCCAAAGTATTTAATCAGAATGATTATGAGCCATCTCGATTGAAGAAAAGTAATAGTAGGAGACACTCAGGAGCTATACATGTCCTGCGGGGTTCCACAGGGGAACTAGGTCCTCTCCTGTGAAATATATACTATGATGGTGTACTGCGACTGGACTTCCCAAAAGGCGTAGAAGTTATAGCATATGCAGACGACATCGCAGTAGTGGCTACTGGGAAGAACAGTTTGGAGTTTGGAATACGCGTTAAATGTGGCCGCCCCTACGATTTCGGGATGGTTGGAGGAACACTGCCTGGAATCGGCAACCCATAAGACTGAAGTTACACTTTTTATTCCTAGGAGATCGATAGTGACCCTCACGATTTTAGCCGTTGATTTAGAGGTTACAACGGGCAAGTGTCTGAAATATTTGGGCGTGATTTTCGACCATAACATCAGAATGGCGGAGCATGTGAGAAGCGTTACTGCAATAGGTGAGAAAGTGGTGAAGGCATTAGAAGGAGTCCTTAGAAATATAGGCGGATATAGATCGTTTAAGCGCCAGGTCCTTATGTTTGCTGCATATTCAATTATGCTATATGCTGCACCAAAATGGATGGACGCACTAAAATACTCAGAGGAGAATGGCTTTACAAACAATTAGCGCATATTGCAGGAGTGTCACCCATTGATTTGCTGGTGAGTGGGAGTGCCAGAAGAAGAAGCCAAGGAAATCTTGTCCCCAAAGCACTGAGGGAGGGACCGCTTGAGTTGGGGCAGTCAAGATGGAGGCAAAGTGTTACTGGTGCATGGAATAAGTTGTGGGACATTAGGGTGTGGATTAACCGGATGTTTTGGGATACAAATTACTACCTAGGTATTGACGGGGGTATTGGGTAAAGAAGTGGAGGACTTGGTAGAGCATACCCTTGTTCAATATCCGAAGTGGATAAATGATAGAGAGGGCCTGAAGAAAACCATAAATGTCATGACTGATGTGCCTTTATACAGGTTATGGTGAAGAGTAGAGAAAACTGGCAAGCAATGAGCGATTTTGCTACATCAATCCTACAGCTAAAAGAGAGCGATCTCCCAAAGTGAACCTGACACATAGAATTTAGACACTAGGAAATACAGACAAGCATCTCACTGAAGTAATGCTAGTAGCAGTTCCAGTGTGATGTAGCGGAGGTGG
The DNA here is from genome assembly GCA_018207615.1 of Philaenus spumarius. Classification (NCBI taxonomy): domain Eukaryota; kingdom Metazoa; phylum Arthropoda; class Insecta; order Hemiptera; family Aphrophoridae; genus Philaenus; species Philaenus spumarius. The sequence continues at coordinate 19,921 of JAGFPH010015978.1, forward strand.
TTCAGTGGCTGAGAGGTCCACACTACTGGGAGTGCCGGCTCCTGATGTTGGCAGGTAGAGCTTCCTCCTTCGCTGCGGAAAAAAGCCATGGAGTTATATTTTCAATAATCTACGATAATTAAAAATGTTTACGAGATATTCTCGCTTGATTCCATGTCAATTAACATCCACAGAGGGAATAGTTTTAAAAAATTGTCATACCTTATGACGAAGACTCAATTCTTCGTACGGAT
>JAGFPH010015979.1:0-20151 GCA_018207615.1 Philaenus spumarius
AAATTTGGTATGTAGCTTCCTCTAGGGCCATAAGTGTTCACTAAAAAAGGGTTTTAAAAAATTGGAAATTTTAGGGGAGTTTGGGGGGTAAAAATGACTAAATCACGATTTCTCCAAAATTACTGAACAGATTGGAATGAAATTTGGTATGTAGCTTCCTCTAGGGCCATAGGTGCTCACTAAGATAGGGTTTGAAAAAATTCGAAATTTTAGAGGGGTTTAGGGAGGGATCAAATTTATTAAAAAAACGATTTCTTGAAAACTACCGAACGGATTGGAATGAAATTTGGTATCTACCTTCCTCTAGGGCCATTGGTTCTCAATAAGAAAGGGTTTGAAAAAATTCGAAATTTTAGGAGGGGTTTGGGTTGATCAAAGTTACTAAAATCATAATTTCAGATCTTTTATTATTATGAAAATAGTGCTTTTATTATTTAAGATCATATAGAATACTAAATATTTCTCAACCTAAAATCGATAAGACTTTTAACATATATTATTCTAATGTTCATTGTATGGTGTCCAAGTCACTTTGATTAACAAATAAATTGTAGTAATAAATACCTGGTTTTTGTTCCGTCATGTGACTTCTATTATGTCTTGTTTTAAGACGCGTTTCGGAGTCGGGACTCCATCATCAGTTATCTCTCCGTAGAGTTCGTCAAAACATTAAAACATATACGAACACGTGTAAACACACACAAAAAACACATAAAAATACACACTTAATACACAACATAATTTTTCACGTGCGCACTGCAGCATGGTCCGCGGACTAGTGATTGCTGCGGTGGGTCCAAAGTTGGAACTATGAGGTTGGTCTTATCAGTCTATTGTATCTCAAAACTGTTTCATATAATGAGTTGGATTGGAAAGATAATTTTTCATTCAGTATGGTATCAGGTGACTGTTTGAATGCCTTGTAAATTTCAAATTCTTCAGTTGCATTCATCAATCGTCCCTTTTTACTTTCTCCCCCTATACCATAGTATATGGAGAAAGTATTGTATTCGTCAAAATTTTCGAGTTTGAGTTTTTGGTGGAAATATCCGTTTTGGGTCCCCCTGAACCTAAAAAAGTGGTTTTCGGAGTGATGTCTGTGTGTGTGTCTGTGTGTCTGTGTGTCTGTGTGTCTGTGTGTCTGTGTGTCTGTGTGTCTGTGTGGATGTTATCAGACCTAGAGCCTAAACCAGTCGTCCGATTTTGATGAAATTTGGTATGGAGGTATTAATCCACGGTATCTCCAGGCGTTTTTTTCATTTTTGTGAATTTTTTATTTTTAAGGGTAATTTTCCCATAAAAACCCTTAAAATAACGGAAAAATCAACTTTTCTCAAAAACAGCCTTAACGATTTTGATTAAAATTTTATAGTTTATTAGGGACCTAAAGTACTATAAACTGTAAAATTTTGATCAAAATCGTTCGAGCCGTTTTTGAGAAAAGTTGGTTTTTCCGTTATTTTAAGGGTTTTTATGGGAAAATTACTCTTAAAAATAAAAAATTAAGTTCCTATAATGAGGGAGAAAGTATGTGTCAGTTTCCTGATACCGTTTATTTTAGAATATGGAGTGGTGTCATGTTTGTTCGTAATCAGTGTATGAGTGATTGCAGTCAATTAAATGTTGCGCAAAGTTCGATCTATTGGCATAAAGGTTATTTTTGGGTAAATGTTCTTTATAGCGCTCTATAAGTGTTCTGCCCGTTTGGCCAATGTAAAAACAATCACAATCATTACAAACCAATTTATAAACACCCGATTTTTTTTCTGTAGGTATACTTGTTTTTCTGCGTAGTATCCTTTGTATATTGTTATTCGTGCGGTGAGTGACGACGATGTTATGTTTTTTGAATGCGTTTTTTAGAATTGTAGGCATTATATTGGTGTATTCAGTGGCCACAAATTTCTTTTTGTCCGTTCCATTCATTATAATGTTACATTTCTTATTTGTTATTGTCTTCTTATGTTTGTCCTTATTAACTTGTCAATTATTAGGCTATTGAAACCGTTTGCTTGGGCAATATGTTTAATAGTGTTTAATTCCTCTGTGAAATCTCCACTGTCGAGTGGTATGGATAGGTGTGGTATATTATTCCATTGTTGTCATCCGTTCCGAGTTAAACTTTCTTCACGTAACCTTTACAAGTCCTATTTATGCCCATTTCTCACATTTTTAGATTTATGTATAAAATTACTAACACACGATTTGCGCAACTTCCATTTGTATGACAACTGCAAACTGTTCTATTTTATACTATTGTTGTTTCCAGTTAAGCAATCTCCAAAATAAATGTATATTTGTTTAAGTATTATAATATATGATTTTTATCGAATGATTGCAAGACTTGATTGCTTATTTTGTACGGTAAACAACAGAACCATAATGTTTTATTTAGCATGTCAAGCAAATCGCCTTTTACGAAAGTCCAGCGTTTATCCTATCAATTCTGCAATTATTCACATTTTAAATTAAAAATGTATTAATCTGTAACAAAATTTTTGAAGTGAAAACTTCTTTAGGTGCGTTATGCACTTTTTTGCGTGAGGAAAAATCATTGAACTCGAGGGACATCACCGTTACCAACAATTAAAAGCGAATGTATGTACGAGTAACATTTAATATAACAGCTGATGTCACCCATCATCTGATTTCACCTACAGTGACTAGATAGAGACAGTGTGGTCAACGGACGTCTTGTTTTCTATTGGCTGCGCCATATTGTTTCCATTTTTCTGCTTACAGTAATGTTATTTAAATAGGAATTAGTTCTTTTCGTGATATTACTGCTGTTATTTCATTGTTTTTCTTGCTTTTTGTATGGTTTTTCCTAGTTTAAGATTTGATTATTAAGTTTATTAAATAGTTCAGTTGTAATTTAGTGTTAACTCAGTGAAAACTGAAATTACAGTCTATAGATAACTGGCCCTTTTAGTGGTTTTGACAGTATTAAGTACAAGTATTAAGAAGACAAAATGTAAATAGTGATGTAAACCTAAAATAAAGTTTGTACGCAATTATTTTTCATTGTTTATGTTTGTATTTATTATTTTCACTCCTCCCATTAACCTTCTTTCTGGCAAAGAGTAGCCAACCTAGAGTACTATTTTAGCAATAATTAAGTTATATTACCGTATATATCATTGTACTCAGGAGATTCTTCAGATTTATTTGGTACATGGTTTATTACATTATAGTCTACTTTTATCTCTTGTCACTGAAGGCTATTAAGCTTGAGTGCGAGAAAACTATAACAAGGCCTACCTAATTCTTTCTGTTGTAATATTGCCTACTTACAAAATAATGTGGTAGTCCTAATAAATTTTTGTTTATGATAAATTTGGCTTCGTTGTATGCCTTTTTGGAACATATTTTATTTGTTTTAACCTTTTAAGGTAAAATTTACAATACGCCTACTCGCCATATTTTTTCTTTTCAATACGGTAGCCTACTTACTAAATAAATAATGTGTTTACTATATTTTTGTGTAGGCCTATTTAGAATATATTAGGCTTTATTTTATGCCTTGTCGGAAACATATTTTGTGTTTTTATGAACTTTTTTACTCGTGGAAAAACTACGCACAAAATTACACTTGAAGTTATTCTTGGGTAGCATATATGTATCCTTTATAATATAGTTTAGAAACTCTAATTTTGCATTTTGAAGTATTCATACATTTTTTGAATACGTTAACTTTTGAATTTTGCCGAAATTTAATATTTTTCTCCCAAAAATGTAGGCCTATTTTTGGAAAAAATATTTTTTTAATTGTTTCTTTTAAAACAGATTTTTTAATTTTGGATTTATAATTTAAAAAACTTTAGGTATTTGTCATTAAAAACTTTTGTCATTTCAATGGGCTAAATATACCATAGTAGTTTTGTTCCATTTGTACTAAACTACTCAAATGTGTTTATAATTAATTGTTAAAAATTCAACTACACAGAAATATTGTTTGTACTTTTCTTATGAAGAAAAATTATAATAGTATATACTTCACTAAATTTAATTAGATTATATAGATGTTTAAATGATAATGTGAACGAGTATTAAAAAAGTGCCAGCCGGTATTTTCTGCATTCATTCATTTAGTGAGGAAAATATATCGAAAAAATGGTTTATACTTGAACATTTTTGTAACGAAGTATTAATCCAATTGCATAAGAACAATTTTGAAGCGGAAATTGGAGTTAAATGCGAAAAATCGTCCTTACGCTAATATAAACCCGTGTTGAGTTGGAAACAATATGGCGGCCAGCGCTCGTTGGCCACACTGTCTCTATCAAGTCACTGTAATTTCACCCAGTGTATATTATAGTTTGAGGTTATGTTTACAATTTCAATCGTTATAATTTCTTGTGAAGATGGTTTTATTAAATAAGAGTTATAGAACTAATGCATGTTATAATACGTTATAATATTTGCTTTGAGGCTATAAACTGTATATAAATATAAACTTGTATCATCAAAATATTCGTTTATACCAATTTAAAGAAGAAATACCTATTCATTTAAATTAATAATATAACAGCTGATTTCACCCATCATCTGTAATACGCAAACAAAACCTAGCGTAGATTATACTTTGGGGTTATGTTTACCACTTCAATCAAAATATAGCCTAAGTCTTGTGAAGTAGATTTGTTTAAATAATATGTTTTACTTTATTCTATAATACGTTATAAGATTTGCTTTGAGGTTATAAAATTAATAATATAAACACAACCTTGTAACATCAATATATTCAATTATACAAATTTAAAGAAGAGATACTCATTTGTTAAACTTCGAAAACATTCGTACATCTTAGTGTAACATATAAAATATTCGATTATTAATTTCTTCAATATAATATTAATAAGTTCTAAATCATTTGATCTATCAATATGAAATAAAAGGCCATTAAAAAATACTATTTTATCTTTCTTTAAATATATATAATAATATACATAAACACAAAATCTTAGCAAATATTCCTACAGTTTTATAGTCCTTATAATTGTACACATTTACTGAGTTAAAAATTCCCTGTCTGCATAGTTAGGTAGGCCTAGATAAAGTCTGTTGTTTAAATAGTATTTTGAATAAATGATGTATTTCTGATGTGTATCTAATTATTCCGCCTGTGATTTTTCAAGGGGATTTACTAGTAATATAAAATACAGCCGCGTCGGGCACTTTTCTTTAATTAAACAATAATTTACCTCATTTGGCTCCGCCACGTGACTTCTTTGCTTCAGTTTTCCTGACGCATTTCAGAGCTTGTGCCCCATCCTCAGAGAATCACTCTCTCGAGATCGTCAACACCAGGTGGCGTGCGTAATTTGACCTAATGCCATTAATGTTCTTTATTTTTTTTGGTGGACGAAGACCATTCGTACACCGATTTACATTCAAATATGGGACCGTTACAAATCTGCAGTAAAGGCAAATATATGGATGCCATCGAAGAATATGAGATCTATAAAGCCTTTAAAGGTAATAAGGACTTACTATTGAATGACCAATTATGCTTTTCTTCGAACTTAATATACGACACGCCAATCAGAATTCATGATAACAATCTTGAATAAACAATTTACGTAGACCCATTGCTAAGTATTAGGCATGAAACGTCAGTCGTCCATGGACTGTGTAACGGTACCCTCCGTGTTGTAACTTTGTGTTGTGTGTTTGTGTTGTGTAATATGTTGTGTAACTTTTATATTTTAATGTGTTGGCGATCTCGAGTGAGTGATTCTCTGAGGATGGGGCACAAGCTCTGAAACGCGCAGGAAAACTGAAGCAAAGAAGTCACGTGGCGGAGCCAAATGAGGTAAATTATTTTTAATTAAACAAACGTGACTTGGATACTAAAATAAAATGAATCTTAAACTTTTCTTTAGCTGTCGTACCAGGCTTAGTTCAGGTAAATAAGTCAAATTTGATATAGCTGCCATGCCCGGCTTCGGTCAGGTAAATAAGGAACAGATGGTTATAATTGACATACAAAAGTTAAATAAAATAATTTATAGATGTCGTACCAGAATTAGTTCAGGTAAATAAGTGAAACTTTTTTATAGCTGTCGTATCAGTATTCGGTCATGTAAATAAGGAACTCATTATTTTTAGCTGTAGTACCAGCCTTAGTTCAAGTAAATAAGTAAAACTATTTATAACTGTCGTGCCCGGCTTCGGTCAGGTAAATAAGGAAAACTTATTACAGCTGTCGTACCCGGCTTTGGTCATGTAAATAAGGAACAGATGTTTATATTTGTCATACCAAATTTTGTATAGCTGTTGTACCCGTCTTTGTCCAGGTAAATAATCTAAACTTGTTACAGCTGTCATACCCGGCATCGTTCATGTTTTTTAGCTGTCGTACCAGGCTTAGTTCAAGTAAATAAGTACAATTTTGTAACTGTCGTGCCCTACTTCAGTCAAGTAAGTAACGAAAACTTATTACAGCTGTCGTACCCGGCTTCGGTCATGTAAATAAGGAACAGATGTTTATATTTGTCATAACAAATTTTGTATTGCTGTTGTACCCGTCTTTGTTCAGGTAAATAAGGGAAACTTGTTACAGCTATCATACCCGGAATCGTTCATGTTTTATAGCTGTTGTATCCGTCTTCGGTCAGGTAAATAAGGAAAACTTAATACAGCTTTCGTAATCGACTTTGGTCATGTAAATAAGAAACAGATGGTTATATTTGACAAACATAAGTTAAATAATTTACCAGACTTAGTTCAGCTAACTAAGTGAAACTTTTTTATAGCTGTCGCACCATTATTCGGTCATTTAAATAAGGAGCAGATGTTTATATTTGTCATACCAATTATTTATAGCTGTTGTACTCGTCTTCGGTCTTGTAATTAAGGAACAGATGTTTATATTTGTCATGCCAAATTTTGTATTGCAGTTGTTCCCGTCTTTGGTCAGGTGAATAAGGGAAACTTGTTACAGCTGTCGTACCCGGCATCATTTATGTAAATAAGTAAAACAAATTGCATAGCTGTCGTAAAAGACTTAGTGAAACTTTTGTATACCTGTCTCCGTCGCATCTCCGCAATTATTTAAGGCTCCATCGCATCTTCGCAAATATGTAATACTATACCTTATCTCCACAATTATTTAAGACTCCGCCGCATCTCCGAAATTATTTAAGATCCTATTACAACATTAATACATTGATTAAAAATACTTCTTAATAACTCGATAATAAAGTTAACTATATGAAGCTAAAATGTTTTCACTTCTGACGGCAGTCCCACGACTGCCTGATTTTTATTAAATTACTTTTCAAGTGGTATTTGTTTTTTAAACATCAAAATATTCCTATGATAATCCAAACGTGTTATATCAATTACAAGTGTAGATAATCTAGCTACCATATTTATAGATTTTAGAAATAAATATTAATTATACACATTAAAAAACCAAACAGCATTATTTCTTATGAAAGTACTACACAAAAGATACCGTAAACCCTAATGCAAATCTTTATCTTCAATTAATGTGCTGTATTTTTTATATTCCCATTCCTATCACTTTTCTTGTCGTTTGAACGTTTTAGTCGATTAATTGCTTCATCTTTCACTATTTCAATTTGTTATCGTTATTTATAAAGTATCCAACGTACTATAGTTAACTGGTCAATAACACTTGATGTTATCATTAATTGTTATATCAATCCAAATTATAAGATGTATTGAAAAAGTGGTGATATATAAAACATTATATAAGGAACGATGACCTTGTTATAAAAATGTAGTGCTAACATATATAAAGTGGTTTGATTAGAAGATATTTCATATAATCTCACGAAATGAATAATTTCAGTGAGGACATCAAATAACCTTCATTTTATTATTCCCTGTAACGTTCGTACTATCGAGAAGAGTTTTGCCTCAACTAAAACTTTTTATAAAATAAAATGTAACTTATTTTGTTATTCAAATTATTTTTATTTATCATAAGTGTTTGGAAAAACTAATCAAATTTGAAAAATTACATTGAACAGAAAGTTTTTAAAATCTTAAGCCTTTTAAAAAAAGAAGCTTATGTGATGACGAACAAGCAAATATTGAATTGCTAAATAAAGAAACGTATAAATAAATTATATATTTTTTAATAAATAATAATTATTGAATTAATAAAAATGAACTGTTTATAAATTTTACATATTTTAACCTCGGAAATCAAACGTACATATAATATGTTCTAATATTAGATCAATGTTAAAAGTATATATTGCATGGTGGTTGGTGATAAATATAGGCAACGAAATTTTATAGAACTGGCTTCTACGTAGCGTTGGACGGATGAGAAACGTTTTACAAGAGAAGGACCTTTCAACTCACGTAATATTTGACAATATCACATAATAATATGTTTAGGTGACACAATCCCAAAAGCTGCAAGAGAAGCGTCATTTTAATGGGTGCTTAGTATTAGTATGTGGGCAAGAGAAATTTAAGACAAGTTCTTAGGGTCATATATCTCCCAAGGAAACTTGACTGGTGAGGAGTACTTAAACTTTCTTCAGCACAACTTGCCTAAACTGTCTCTGATGGAATTGAGCTTTAACGAACAACGGAAATCATCTTCCAGCTGGACGGTGCACCTCCGCCTCTCAAGTACGAGCTTCGTCAATGGCTAACTGAGATTTCTTCAACTTGGATTGGTCGTGGAGGTACCTCGACCTCCCAGATTTCCTGATTTCCGGATCTAAACCCCTTAGTTTGTTTTGTGTTGGCTACATGAACAGTGAAGTATAAGCGACTGTGATAAACAGCCAAGAAGAATTACGGAATAAGATCATGAATACTTCTGAGAAAGTCGAGAAAATATTTTCACACAATATCATTTTGAGTGTTTTGCAAATCAAGCAAGAGCTTGTGTAAGGGAGAATAGAGGGAAGTTTGAAATGAAACTTTATTTGTTTATTTTAAAATCATTTATATGTTGTTTAATTAAGTTGTTTTATACGAAACCATTTTTTTTTTTTAAATAAAATACAGAATTTATATCTCCAACCAAGCACTTTGTCTTGTATCTATTTTGCTCAATCCTCTAGTATTCTAAATTCCTTGAGATTAAATTTGATCCTATAATACAATTTAGGCAATGATAATTAAATAATTATACCATGTATCATACTATTGTAGATTCCGGAAATAGTACAAACTTAAAAAATATATATATATTCAAGAAATTTTAGTTTGACTTGCACAACCGATTTAAAAAAAATCTTCAAGCATATATGACAATCAAATATAATGGTAGTAAAAATAAAATATGCACTATGTTGACTCAAGTACCAAGTAGTTTATCACCAAGCATTTGTTAACATTTATCACGATCCAACATGTATATATATTATTGTATCATGCATTAGTCAAAACAATCAATTTATTTTAGAAGTAGTGTCATTTCCACGAATTAAATAATTTTTGAATTTCCTTGCCGCATCGAAGAAAGTATCATGTTTTACAACTTATGATTTGTTTAATTTGAAGCAAATGAATTTAACAATATACTCTTGAGATTCAAACATTTTGCGGGCACTTAAAGTGACAAAGATTAATTAACTTAAAATAAAATCTGCTGTTTAGAGCAGTATTTCTATTTTTTTTCTTTTTTTTATTGCGGGTATGTGGACCATTTAGAAGTTTATGTTTTACATGTATGTTTATATATATTACTTTTTTGTGCTTTCACAAAACTTTTTTATCGATTTGGCGTGCCAAACGAGGTTTAGCCAGTTACAAAATTTTAAATATGGATAATAAATTAACTATTTAGTACAATATAATTGCAATGCAATGTTGTGATTGAATAAATTACTCATGCAGTATTTCCTTTTCGCATTTAAATGTCTTAAATCCAACCTATAAGTTTGAGTTAAATTTGGAAATAAATTATTAATACATATTGAAAATTATAAAAACATTAAAAACACAACAAACTTGACTTCATTATCTCGCTTGTATGGATACTGATTAAATAAAAACAATTATAAACTGCATATTTAAAATAAATTTTCGGTAAATTAACTTTACTATATTCAATAATTTGACAAACAATTTTACATTCTTAAAGACTTATACATAAAGTGGGGACTTATATTTAGGCGTATTTTATAAAACAAACAAAAAGGTAAATATAAATACTGTATAAATAATAAAGACATTTAATCAATAACTTAATACTTGCTAGTGACACAAATCATCGTCTTAAAGCACACCACAAGAATGCGTATCTAGAAAATGTTGAAGTTTATACTGAAATTTATTCAAGAAATTCGATTATGTATTTGTTTTGTTATTTAAGTAAAACAAATAGCTTTTACTAGTACTAACTACTAATATTAGGTATGAACGTATCATTGTATGCATGTATAAAACAAACAAATAGATTGAAGATACATCCATTTAATTGATTTATAACTGTATTATTTTCTATGATACAAGACATTCTTATTGAAAATATTTTTATTTACAGACACTTTACATTGTTTAATCTAAGATCGACAGACATCGGTTAACGAACTTACAACAATAAATAATATTCAAAAAACGTTTCACCTTTTTATGTGTATTATCATCATAATAACATACATATGAATCGGCTGGTTGACCTTTCCAAACGAAATCCTACCGAATGACATTAATTTTCCATAAAAGAAGCAAATTTAATGTAAAGCATTTTGTGTATATGTCAAAAAAACCGTTTATTGTAGAGTTAAGTTAATATTTTTTTTACAATCTCAGTATTTATTCACCTAATAAGTCACTCACGAAGAGAACCAAATAACACTTTCACAGCAACCTTTATGATGTCTAAAGACGACCTTCTGAAGTATATAAGTATTCCTCAGTGTTAGATTGCATTTGAACTGTTTTATTCATTTCTAGAGTGCTGCCATTTGTTTCATTCATAATCATATTTCCTTTAGAGCTTTCATACTAGATATACCTACATGTAACTGCTTTTTAGTTGTTGCATATTATTTAACTATTCATTCTTGGCTGGTTAACAATATATTCTGATAGATGAGATTTAAATTAAATATTTAATTTTAAAATTCCTTTAATTGATGAAGAATGATTGACCGTCAATCGATGCCAACAAAATTACTTATTATTTAGGAGTTTAGTTATTACATTTAAATACCTGTAATATCTTTCTCTTTTTTTAAATACGAATAAACGCTTACTTGATGCAATTGAATTCAATTTGTTGTTTAAATTTGTGTTTAAACATGGATTGTTTAAACCTTCATTATATTATAAAAAATATACGAATCATAATGCTGTATTACATAAGACCGTTAGAAATTTCCCTTTATCTTGGGGTGAATATAAATTTATTTGTACCTTTAGCAACTGAATATTGATAAATGTTGGACACAAAGGGTTAATATGTATTTTGTTTGATTGTACAGGTTATTCAAGGAAACACTTACCCATTTAGTAATATAGCAATACATTATTGTATCATGAAATTGCATACAACTTATGTAAATCTAATAAGGAAAATTTAAATAATGAATTTAAAATACATTTTGAAACTGTCCTCCACGTTTGTTTTTTATTTTCCTGAGATATTTTACTCATTTGATGCGTGTTTCTCTTTTTTGGAATTATTGTAATAAATGTGTATAGTTAAAGGGATCTGGATCACCATATCATATCTCTGAACATTAATTAAATAATATAATAATTATAGTGCGAAATATTATAAATGCATACATTGTAGGTAGTAGTAATATATATAGATTTTAATGTGTAGAAATCACTGCACTTTCTAGTATAGTAATATTTTTAGTTACAATTTGCTTTAATTCTACACCTACAATTACAGCACTTCATTAACGAATTTCCATACAATTTCAGTGACTCTTATGGTAAGACCTAAGGTCAGGGAGTGGTCAATCAACACCAACAGAACAAGTTTTGTAGTGTCATTAAATATTTATTTATATCATACACTCCTGGAAAAAAGAATCGCACCACTTCAAAATTGTTTATTATTTAATTGCAAAACCAGATAAGGTTAGTAAGATAACTAAATTACAATCTACAAAGAAAGAGAAAGTATAACTGATAAAAATATTCTTTTCTCATCATAGATTATTATCTTATCTACAGCCATTTTCCAAATTATGCCGTTTTTCTGTTTTGAAATAGAAAAAAATTGTCATTCCTCTAATAAATATACAGGGTGATTTTTTTAAATGGGCCACCATTGGCATCTCGGAAACTATAAAAGTTACAACAATCTTTCAATGGGGGTTCCCTACTTTTTCCCGTACATTAAAAATACAATATTAACATTTCCAAAAACTCCGCCATTTTTCCAATATGGCAGCCAACTTCATTTTTTCAAATATAAACCCCTATTTTTTATGTTGAATTTCGATTAAAGACACACAAATTTAAGACGTTTTTATTCTTTTGTATTTTTTCCAAATCCCAACCGTTTATGAGCTACAGCCTCTCAAAAATTTTCTATTTTATGTGATTTTTTTAATTGGGCCACCATTGGGATCTCAGAAAGTATTAATTTTACAGCAATCTTTAAATGGGGAACCTTTCCTTGTTTTTTGAGAAATTAAAAAATATGTAGTTAAAATATTTCTAAATGGCCGCCATTTTCCAACATGGCGGTCAACTTTGAAATTTCTTATAGAAACCAATTTTTTATGACAGATTTGGGTTTTAAATGTAATTGTAAGACTTTTTTATTCTTGGTGTTTTTTAGATAAACTTAACCGTTTAGCCGCTAGGAGCGCTAAAGTATTCAGAAACTCTTATTTCAACAATTAATTATTAAAGGGGCAAGTTTTACCATTTGCAAACAATAAAATTTAACTCAAAGAGCAATATTTTGTACAGTGGAATGTTAAAAAGCTGTGTCAATTTCACAAATACTTTATTTTATACAAAAAACGTACTTAAATTACCGTTAACTAAACGGTTCCAGGAACTGGCACATACTTTCCCACAAACATATTTAAATTATTAAACAGATTCACTGTGACTTGTAGGTTGGGGTAGGAGAGGTGATTTTTTTAACAGTATTTTAAGTACATTTTTTGCATAAAATTAAGTATTTGTGAAATTACATCAGCTTTTTAACTTTCCATTGTACAAAATATTACCCTTTGAGTTAAATTTTATTGTTTGCAAATTTTAAAACATGCCTCTTTAATAATTGTTGAAATAAGAGTTTCTGAAACTTTCAGCGCTCCTAGCGGCTAAACGGTTAAGTTTATCAAGAAAACACCAAGAATAGAAACGTCTCAAAATTGCATGTTAAATCCAAATCCAAATCATAAAAAATAGGGGCTTCCATAAGAAATTTCAAAGTTGACCACCATATTGGAAAATGGCAGCCATTTACAAATATTTTAACTACATATTTTTTAATTTCCCAAAAAACCAGGAAAGGTCCCCAATTTAAAGATTGTTGTAACTTTAATAGTTTCTGAGATGCCAATGGTGGCCCATTTAAAAAAATCACCCTGTATAGTATGTTGAAGAAACCCTTGTAAGTCTTTACAGTAACCAACCTAATTAAACAAAACTGTTAATGCGGATGTGCATAGTCGGTTGACTACTGCTGAGTCGCGTAGAGCAAGAATTTTGGTTCAACGAGGGCGTTCGCAAAGAGAAGTGGGTAGAATATTTTGAGTGCATCATTATGCAGTTGGAAGAGCTGTAGGGCGATTCTTACAGACTGGGCGTGACAGCAGAAGGCAAGTACAGGGCAGACCAAGAGCAACAGATGACAGATACGGCCGATTTCTTTCTGTCAACGCTTTGCGGAATAAAACAACTACCAGTACGGAGCTGAAGGAACTGATCAGACAGGTAAGTAATGTCCATATTTCCAGTAGTACTGTACGTAGACGTCTCAGCGACATTAAAGCCTGCCTCAGGTCCTCTCCTCACCGCACGCCACCATGCAGCAAGGGTTAGATTTGCTCGGGACCATCTCGACTGGACTCTGAATGACTGGAAGAAGGTCCTGTACTCAGACGAAACAAGAGTAAGTCTTTCTTCTCCAGATGAACATAAACGCGACTGGAAAAGACGTGATGAATGGTACGACCAAGCCTGCTTCTCGCCCAGGGTCCCCTTTGGCGGAGGTGGTGCGATACTTTTGTCCACCAGTCTATACATACACTTTATATATATATATATATATAAGTAAGTATAAGGACATCTTAAGGGTCGGCTCTAGTAAAACAGAAAGCAACCTGCGACTCCCTATAGCGGTGGTAGGTTACGCGGACATTGCTCATCCTAAATCCATTTAAAACCCGCAATTATTCAAATATCGTTTTTTTAAAAATACCAAACTCTTGGGGACAAAATTCTTCATCCGAATGGCTTGGTAATTTTTCGCTATAATTAATAGTTACAACGTAAAAAATATTTAAAATCACCCTATAGCGGCGGTAGGTTACACGGACATTGCTCAGCCTAAATCCATTTAAAACCCGCAATTGTTCAAATAGCGTTAAAAAAAATACCAAAATCTTGGGGACGAAATTCTTCAGGCGAATGGCTTGGTAGTTTTTCGCTATAATTAATAGTGACGACATAAAAAAAATATTAAAAATCAATGTTTTAAATTGTTAATAAATATTTAACAAAATTTTTTCTTAATTTTTAAAAGCCATTTTCATGCATATTGAAAATAGCTTTAAAATGACATATCGTTAATAATTTTCCGATCAAAAATAAAGGAAAAAATTTGGATTTTAATTTAACATTGGTCTTATGGAGTGTCAGCCAACATGGCCGACAGCTAGAGCCGACCCTCAATACGATTTGATCTGAATGAAGGACACATAAACCTCTACTTTTGCCTGTACTGAAATGTCCTAAATTCCTACGAAAAATCAAGACGTTTCAATACTTTGCTCTGGTACAAGGACATCTTAATGCATGGTATAGTTTTTCCCGTGGATATTTTAATACTGCTGCTGGACCATTTAATACGGATTATAAAATCTGTTGCCAACTGTTTTTCAACAAGTTCAAAAATAAATAGAATTTCTACTGGGAATTAATAACGTTAGGCCTATCTAGGTTGTTGTTTTTTCTTCAAGTGAAATTGCTGAAGTTCGTTTATTCTGCAAATATATTTCAGGTAAGTTTATTATTCAAAAGAATCCGGTTTTACTCAGGTGGTTCATATTTACATTAGTTGAGCAAAATAACTCAAAATGTACGACAAGTGTTTTTTGTTTGCTTAATATTTAAATTTAGACTAAAATAACAATTACTCATGTAACAGCCTTGAAATCTAATGCGTAACGGCCTATTGCAAAACATCTGTTTCGGGCTTTATTAACTCCCAGTTGCCATAACAGTTATACATATTACTGACATCAACAGGTGAGTTACTTTTATAATTTTATTCTAATATACATTTATTTCTGTACGTTTTACTTACCATAGGTGTAAACGTTTAAGTGGTATCTCGGTATTTAGTTAGGATAGAGATGGACACAACTAACTGAATTGAATAGTTCGACAAGTGATCATATCTAAATTGACTTTGCCTCAGACAAAATCATGAACCTTTTTTTAAAGAAGTTACAAATGCAACCAAATTGTTATTCAGCATATAAGTATTATTTGAAATTCTTATTAGTGAATTTCAGTGTTTCTTATGGTGAGACCTAAGGTCGGGAGTGATGAATGAGCACCGATCATGGTACTTAGAACACGTTTTGGGGTATCATACAAATTGTGTATATACATTTATATATCTTTGTAAATGTATTTATGTATATTGTCCGCGAGAGGAAAGAAGTCCTCTGAGCCAGGACGGTATGCAGCAGTGTTTGTATGTTACCGCACGGCATTTGCAGGCGCTTCGCGTTGTTCAAACCTTTCGCGCCCCATAGTTTTGTTTCTGCTAATGTGGATTCCCTGTAGAACAGCTGTTAAGTGCAGGGCTATAATACTTGGGCTAGACCAGTCCACTACGGAAAGCTATGTTTTATTTTTTATTTTTGCCATCAATAATTGTATTACTCTAGGTTTAAATTTGATTATAAATATTTGTATAATAATACAATATACTAATGTTAGCATACTTTTAATTTGATTCTCTGAAACATTTCTGAAAAATAAATATGAAATTGAACAAAATGTGTCACATTATTGAAAATAATTGTATTTATTACAATGAACCACCAAAACTTGAATGACATACTGCAGTTTAATAAAGTATGTGTAATACTTATAAAATGAAACACATAAAAGTTATAAATACTTACATATGACATAATAACTACCATTGACATAAAATATTTAAAAAAACTGCTTTATATAAATTTTCTTTCCCTATACCTTAGGGAATAGTTAATTTAATAGTTGATTTTAAACAATTGAACTATTTAAATTGAAATTAACACTGTGCAATTTAACTTAGTCTACAAGTTTAAGTTAAATTATGTTTTATTTTTGTCATCAATAATTTTATTACACTAGGTTTAAATTTGATTACAATTATTTGTATAATATAATATATTTATTTATATCTAATTATTCTGAAAATTTTAAGTGCATTTTGCTAGTAAAGATTTTTTTAATCCCATCTTGTATGTTTTGTTGTATTTGTGAGTGTTTTGACGACGTGGGTTTTATACAATGTTATTAAATTAATTAATTATTAATTAAATAAATTAAATTAATTAATTAATTATTCGTACAATAATTATTACAGTACAAACAGTGCAATAATTTACAAATTTTACATGTACTTTATTTCTATTTAATACAGTAGTTTTTCTTTTTTTAGCGACCGCTAATAATCAAAACCGCGAATACCAAGCCCGCGAATGTCGAGGGATTTACTGTATATCAGTTTTTTTAGTAGGCCTATCAACAAGCTTTCGTTAGATTTGAATATAATTTTAAAATGATTTACAATTTAATATTGTATAGAAATTTAAGAACTTGTAAACACTATGTACATAAGTGTAAAAATAATCTTACTTGTAAATACAATAACGGTTTTTCTTACTGCCTAACTGTACAAAGTTTTACAGTAACAACTTTCTTTCTTAATAACAAACTTTTTTATAGTAATCCTATACTGTAATAAAGTTAGTTTTTAAAACTGGAAGGCTTATCAAACCGTAATGGTTTTCTCAAAGCTATATTAACACAATTAAATAGCTACAATAAAGTAAAACCTCAATTGGCTATTTTACATGTTTTGCCACAGTGAATGTGACCGCAGAATACCGTGTGAAACTCAGATAAGCGCCTGCAATTTTTTGAATAGGCAAGAGCTCAGGGACTTCTTTCCTCTCGCGGACAATATATGTGTTCACAATCTAACTACCGCATTTAACGCCCAATTATGTCCAAATGTGGTACACACGTCGGTTTTGTATCGGACTAGTTCGTTAGTAAAAAATCGAAAGTACGTTTTTTGACAGGATGTAAAATTGTTTTGAAATTTTTCGTACTAACAGAAACTTGTTTGAGGTTTTATATAAAGAAAAAAAATTAATATTATTCCGCACTTTTTTTTCACACAACCCTTTGGTCTGGTCAACCAAAATCAATCCAATCGTAAAATACCATAAAACTACTCGAGGGAGGGTTTCATCGTGGGGACAGATTCTGAAACCAGCGGAACGGAGCAATGCTTGAGCAGGGGCTGGAGACTGAGTTGCAAACAAATTTTACTAATATATTTCGTATAGTTTGGTTTTAACCCTAAAACATAAAAACTTAAGTTGGGCAATTATCTCGGCAGTTCATCTGCGTGTTCGAATTATTTCAATTGCAATATTTTGCCTTACCATTACACCCAATTTAAAACGAATTATTTTTGAACCTAGGTCTATGGCCCAAAATCACACATAGGCCACACGGTAGAGGTAATGTTAGACCAAAAGTTCCAGTAATTTACAATACGGCTGATTTTTTTATAAGTACATTCAAGTATGTAGATTAACATAAAAAAAAGTTGACCAGTCTATCGATTTCCCAAAGTCGAAAAAAATCGATTATATTTTTTTTTTCGATTATCCATAATATATCGAGCTGGAATGAAGATAAATAAAAATAAAAAATACTACCGTATAGGAGAGGTGTTTTTCAACAAAAAAGGTACTATGTATTTATTTCGTCCGAGCAATGGTTTGTCTGGAAAAAATTAGAAAATGCAGGTATGTATTTTGCAGCAGGGGAAATCACTAAAAAGGGACCACTTATTCATATATGAAGCGTTGGCTCATTCTAAATTGGCCAAATTTTAATATATCGAATTGAAACTTGACGTAGGAGTTAAAATATATATTTTAAATATTTATGATGAGTCTCAGCTTGTTATCTTGAAAATGACCCGATCTAGGAGTCGATTTCGATTATCGATTTTAGGAGTACCGGACCCACGAACTAATTTCAATCTATTCCAGTTTCGTCAATTTTTGGAATATCAACACCAAATTTGTTTTACAAGTTGAGTACACCAGTATAAATATTCTTAGTAAGTATGAACGATTTTTTGTTGTTGTTATTTTTAAAAACGAGGCGCTTGAAAATAGTCTTCTGTTTTACCTATATCGTTTTAACTATAACACTTTTGGATTCAACGACTCCATTTTCGACATTTTTTAACATATCGATTTAAAAATTGGTACAGAAATTACAAATGCAGTTGTTTTTTGCTATACTTATTTTAAAAACTATATTTTCAAAAATTACTAATCTGCAGCTGATCAACTCAAGCGTTTTGATGAAAAATCTAAAAAGGTTTAAAATTATAATTTTTTTATTTACTTGTGCTTTTAAAAGTAAATAATGAAAAAGGTTTATACTCCTTGAACTTGTTTGAATATATATATTTAACTTGTAAAAAAACTTTCAGGTTGATATTTTGAAAATTTTCTAAACTGGAGCCGATTAAAATTAGTTCGTGGGTCCGGTACTCCTAAAATCGAGAAACCAATTGATGAGTCAAGTTGCTCTAGATCGGGTAATTTTCAAGATAACAAGCTGAGACTCAGCATAAATGTTTAAAATATATATTTAAACTCCTATGTCAAGTTTCAATTCGATATATTAAAATTCGGCCAATTTAGAATGAGCCAACGCTTCATATATGAATAAGATGTCCCCTTTTAGTGATTTCCCTGCTGCAAAATACATACCTGCATTATCGATGTTTTTCCAGACAAACCATTGCTCGGAGGAAATAAATACATATGACCTTTTTTGTTTAAAAATACCTCCCCTACGCGGAGGTATTTTTTATTTTCCCCTATCGTCATCCCAGTTCGAAATATTAAGAATAATCGGAAAAAATGATAATCGATTTTTTTTTTCGACTTTGGGAAATCGATAGACTGGTAAACCTTTTTTTATGTTAATCTACATACTTTAATGTACTTATAAAAAAAATTCAGCCGTATTGCAAATGACTGGTACTTTTGTTCTAAATTGACCTTTACCGACTGGCCTACTAGGTCTATGGCCCAAAATCACACAGTGAGTGTCGCTCAATTCGATCTATTGAGGCCTAGGCCTACATAAATTATTAGCTATGCAAAAATAATCGCTGAAAATCCCGTTTTCCACCGTTTCACTACTTATTACTCACGAACAAACACAAAACATTGCAAATCAGGTTTTGATTTTATATTTAACATCTATGACTACATTTTACATTATTTCATACTGTTTTGATATATATTTCATGGTTTTCAAGAATATACAGTAAATTTAAACACAGACGATCCTGTCAAAGTCTTAAGCTTTTGTTAAAGTGTTTAAATATTAACCCTAAATATTTCCGAGATAAAAAGTATCCTAGATTAATCTTTGAAAAGTCCTCTACATGCAAATAAAAGTTTCGTCAAAATTGGTTCAGCCATTCCGGAGGTTAGCCCGGACAGACAGACAGAAAGACCAAAAGACAGACAAAAAATGCTTGTTTAGGTTTTGGTAAAGTGTGAGTATATGAGCTTAGAAAAAAGAATTTATTTCGAAATCACAGACAGAAAATTCAATTTTATTTATATGTATAGATTATTATATCTGTTCGAAGAACTTTAAATAAAAATTAATAGTTACAGGTATTTAAACATGCAGTCGATCGTTTCTTTAATCTCCGCTCTGTGCTTG